>JASEVX010000004.1:123886136-124021421 GCA_031761405.1 Serripes groenlandicus | reverse complement strand
TAACTTACTCATTGCTTGGGTTTTTTACCACTTCAGTTTCCATGAACTCCACTTCATCCCCATCATTCTGATTGGTAGATGCAGATTTATCTAGGTTTTGATTGGAAGGCTGTTCCTTAATTTGATTGGTCGGTTTTATGAAAGCATCCAATTTCTGTACTTTGCTGTCTGTCCGTACCATCTGATGGGCATAAACCTTTTCACTTTCTGAAATGATACAGAGCTATAACCCTTTCCCACATACAGACGTTTTCTGTTTTGTGTGAATGGGAATTGGAACATGTATCCTGTTGTGCCTTAGTTTCGTGACCTTTAGCATTGATTTTTGGGCATGTGCATTTCGATATGAAAAAGCAAGTGGTCAAAATATTATTTTATTTTCAACATAAACTGGTAACATAAGCAATGATGGCCCTGGATCGCTCACCTTAATTTTACAATGTACTGTTATGCAAAACACATCAAGACAGTTATTCTGAATGCAACCTCCAGTGTTAACAAGATTTTCCTTCATTTGGCCTAGTGATCTATAAATTATTTTTCCTGATATGACCCATATTCCGACATGGACTAGATATCATCAAAACAACATTCTGACAAATTTTCAACTTGCTCAAAGTAAAAATGTGGCCTCCGGAGTTTGAACAATATTTTCCTTTATTGACCTTGTTTCTGACCCCCAAATGACCCATATTCGAACTTGAACTAGATATCATTTAGACAAACATTCTGACCAAATTTCAAGATGCTTAAGCAAAAAATGCGGCATCCAAAGTATTAACAAGATTTTCCTTCAGTTTGCCCTAGTGACCTAGTTTTTGACCCAGCATGACCCGTATTCGAACTTGGCCTAGATATCATTCAGCTAAACATTCTGACCAAATTTCAAGCTGATGTAGTAAAACATTCGGCTTCTACAGTGTTAACAAGATTTCCCTTCAATTTGGTCTAGTGACCTAGTTTTTGACCCGGCATGACCCATATTCGAACTTGACCTAGATATTTTAAACACAAACATTCTGACAAAATTTCAAACTGCTGAAGCAAAAATTGCGGCCTCTGGAGTGTTAACAAGATTTTACTTCAATTTGACCTAGTGACCTACTTTTTGACCCGACATGACCCATGTTCGAACTTGACCTACATATCATCAAGACAAACATTCTGATAAAGTTTCAACATGCTCAAGTTGAAAATGTGGCCTCCAGAGTGTTAACAAGATTTCGCTTCAATTTGACCTAGTGACCTCGTTTTTGACCTCATATGGTCCAGTTTCGAACTTGTCCAAGATTTTATGGAGATAAATGTTCTGATACACTTTCATGAAGATTGGATGCAAAATGTAGCCTGTAGAGTGTTAACAAGCTGAAATGTTGACGACGCACGATGGCCGGACGCCGGACAAAATGTGATCACAATAGCTCACCTTGCACTTCGTGCATAGGTGAGCTAAAAATAAGAAATATTTTGAAAATATGTCTCAAATATACGCCTGTTTATCGGTTGTGAACGTCAAAACGCTTTCTCTTCAGTTCGTGACCTAAAGGAAAGTAACTGGAAGTAAAATGTAAACTTAGAAAAACGCTTCACTGACGAGTTATGCAGACAAAAAATGTCGCCTCGAAAAATTGATTTCTTATACGTCACGAAACGAGTGTAAGGGCCGAATGTAGGAGAAAGAAGAATATATAATTTATGCCATGTCAGTATGGATATACCCACTGCCGGTTCATACCCTGCTTGGTGCTCAGAATTTTGGTGTTAGTATTATGACGAACTCGCTGGTGGCACAATAAATGGGCAAATTGAACGGGTAACTTGACCAGGAAACCCTGTGAGATTACTGAACAAATGTAGGAAGCAGTGCAGTGAAGACAGACAGACAGACAGACGGACGGACGGACGGACAGACGGACGGACGGACGGACAGACGCAAGACAAAAACAAGAGGGCCATGATGGCCCTGGATCGCTCACCTGATTAATTTTAAAAAAGCCCCGCCCACTGGCAGCCATGTTTTTCGACAAATCAACATGGCTTGAAGGAATCTGAGGATCACCAAAAGAACATTTCTAAAAAATTATTTGAAAATCGGCCTGACACTTTTGGAGAAGATTTTTTAAGTTTTCACTATAGCCATATAAGGCAAAATAAACCCATGTTTTTCAACCAATCAACATGGCTTGAAGGAATCTGATAGAGGGTCATCCAAGGAACATTTCTACAAAATTATTTGAAAATCTGCCAACCAGTTTGGGAGAAGAAGAATTTTGCACCTTTCCTGATGCCGCTTTGCTGCCCTGTTTGTCAACAAAATCAAAATGGGTTGAACAGTTTTTGTAGAGTCACCCAAAGAACATTTCTGCCGAATTATCTTAGAATCTGACAAATGGATTATGGAGATGGAGGTTTTTAAAGTTCGGGTATTTTTCTCAATTTCTGATGCCGCAGCAACAAAAAGTTCTACACAGAATGCAAGTCTTTGACCAATTTTGAAAGAGGACCATCAAAGGAACATTCCTGGGAAGTAACGTTGAAATTGGTCGAGTGGAATGGAAGGAGTTGTCATTTGTAGCTAAAAGTTCAATTTACCCCTTTTGTGATGACGCGAGGTTCCTATGATTTTGTAACCAATCAATACAGCTTAAACAAATTAAGAAGAGGATCACTGAAGTAAGATTCCTATTCAATTTCCTTAATATCAGACTAAAACTTAAACAAGAGGCCCATGAGGGCCTATGCTCTACTGGCATTGATCTGGCTTGTTTCAAAAGGAACCAATATGTCATCAATATTCAAATACCATCTAAGTTTGGTGAAGATCAGATAGTAAATGGAAGCTCTATTGTGTTCACAAGCTGTTTTATAACAATTTTGACAATTTCAAGGGCCATAATCCAGCCATGCATGGGTAGATCTGGCCGTTTTTTAGAAATGAACCAAACTCTCATGGATATCTAACTACTGTATAAGTTTGATACAATCAAAAATAAGGACTGTATCATGTTAACAAGCCCTATTATAGCAATTTTGACAATTTCAAGGGCCATAATTCAGTCATGCATGGGGTGGATCTGGCTTGTTTATGGAAGGAACCGAGCTCTCATGGATATCTAACTACTGTATAAGTTTGGTGAGATACAATAAAAAATAAAGACTGTATCGTGTTAACAAGCTCTTTTTATAGCAATTTTGACCTTTTCAAGGGCCATAATCCAGTCATGCATGGGCGGATCTGGCTGGTTTTCAAAAGGAACCGAGCTCTCATGGATATCTAACTACTGTATAAGTTTGGTTGAGATACAATCAAAAGTGAAGACTGTATCATGTTAACAAGAAATTGTTTACGGACGGACGGACGCACTCACGCACGAATCGCCACTACATAAGCCCAGTAGAGCTAAAAAATGGAAATTTCTTAATTTTGTCATTTTGCCCCTTTTCTGATGCCTCCTGAATGCCATGTTTTTCAACCAAACAGTATGCCTTGAACAATCTTTGTAGAGGATCACCCAAGAAACATTTCTACCAGACTATATTGGAATCTGACAAGTAGATTCAGAGGAGAAGACTTTTAAAGTTTGGACATTTTGCCCCCTTTCTGATGCCGCAGCAACCCTGGTGGCTATAATTCTCAATGGATCGGACATATTTGAAAAATCTTGGTAGAGGGTGCCCCAAGGAACATTTATGCAAAATAATTTTCAAATCGGGCTAACACTTTTGGACAAGAAGATTTTGAGAGTTTTAATAATGCACATATAAGGAAATCAAGCTTCGCCCCCCTGGCGGCCATGTTTTTTCAACAGATCAGAAATATTTGAACAATCTTGGTAAAGGGTGCACCAAGGAACATTTGTGCAAAATAATTTTCAAATCGAGCTAAAACTTTTGGACAAGAAGATTTTTAAAGTGTTAACAATGAACATAAAAAAAAAATTATAAGGAAAACAAGCTCCGCCCCCTGGCGGCCATGTTTTCAACGGATCGGAAATATTTGAACAATCTTGGTAAAGGGTGCCCCAAGTAACATTTGTGCAAAATAATTTTCAAATTGGGCTCATACTTTTGGACAAGAAGAATTTTAAAGTTTTAACAATGCACATATAAGGAAAACAAGCTTTGCCCCCTGGCGGACATGTTTTTCAACGGATCGGAAATATTTGAACAATCTTGGTAGAGGGTACCCCAAGGAACATTTGTGCAAAATAATTTTTCAAATCGGGCCAGTACTTTTGGACAAGAAGATTTTTTAAGATTTGGCAATTTTCCCTTTTCTGATGCCGCAGCAACCAAAGTTCTCGATGGAATTTAAATCTTTGAACAATTTTGAAAGAGGTCCACCAAAGGAACATTCCTGTGAAGTTTGGTTGAAATTGGTCATGTGGTTAAGGAGGAGATGATCTAAATGTCTAAATGTTAAACGACGGAAACAGGCGACGGACGACCCAAGACTGACAAAAAGTGATCAGAATAGCTTACCTTAAGCCTTTGGCTCTAGGTGATCTAAAAATCTCCCTAAAAGTTAACTTAATTGTTAAATAAAGTTTTCAAAAGTTGTCTGCTGCTATTGCATCAAAATGCATCTGCAGGTAGGAAAGGGTTGATATAAAAAGTTTTGATACAGACATTCTATCCTGTGAAAATTTCATTCATGCATAACAAAGGAGTGTATCAGCAGAATTATAGTTCAATAGTAGATAAATCATATCAATAAATATGATGTATGTTATCAATATTGATGTAATTTCTTGTAGCTAGGATTGTTAACCCTTTCCCACATACACCAAATCTACATCAGACGACTTTGAATATGTCTATGCAAAAACATGGAAGCTTTCCTATATATGAAAGTATAATTATTGAACAGAGTTGAAAACATTGTGGCAAAAGGAGAAATTTCACGTATAGTGCAATTTCTACTTTTGTCACAATGTTTTCAGAAGTCGACTGCTGTAGAGGCGTCAGAAAGCATCTACATGTGGGAAAGGGTTAATATTTAATGAAAGTACATTTCCTTCACAATAATTGACATCTTTGCTGAGGATCAGGTCAATATTGTTGAGATATACTTTGTTTTAACAGCTTGTTACCTGCTTTTGAATTAATTCCATCAGCTTTGACCTCTGCGACCACACTTGCGCCGGGAAGAAGGGCTTGTGTAAAATACGTCCGACTTGCATTGGATCCTAGTAGCTTGGTCTCGATCGTTTTTTGAATATGTTCAACGATTGCATCTTGATGAAGGAAGTGTACCTCATGTTTCGTGGGATGAACATTAACATCTATGTTTTGTGGTGCGATTTCAACACTGAAACATAAGTTTTGTGGAACGAACATTAACATCTATGTTTTATGGGGCGATTTTAACACTGAAACATAAGTACGGTGGGATGAACACTAACATCTATGTTTTGTGGGGCGATTTCAACACTGAAACATAAGTTTTGTGGAATGAACTTTAACATCTATGTTTTGTGGGACGATTTCAACACTGAAACATAAGTTTGGTGGAATGAACATTAACATCTATGTTTCGTGGGGTGATTTCAACACTGAAACATAAGTTTGGTGGAACGATCATTAACATCTATGATTTGTGGGGCGATTTCAACACTGAAACATAGCTTGGTGGAATGAACATTTACATCTATGTTTTGTGGGGTGATTTCAACACTGAAACATAAGCTTGGTGGAATGAACATTAACATCTATGTTTTGTTGGGTGATTTCAACACTGAAACATAAGTTTGGTTGGTTGAACATTGACATCCATGTTTTGTTGGGCGATTTCAACACTGAAACATAAGTTCGGTTTGTTGAACATTGACATCCATATTTTGCTGGGCGATATCAACACTGAAACACAAGTTTGGTGGAACGAAAATTAACATCTATGTTTTGTGGGTCGATTTCAACACTGAAACATAAGTTTCAAAACTGAATCAGTATAAGTATGTTTGGTTGAACATTGACATCTATGTTTTGTTGGGCGATTTCAACACTGAAACATAAGTTTGGTTTGTTAATAATTGACATCCATGTTTTGTTAGGCGATTTCAACACTAAAACATAAGTTTGGTTGGTTGACAATTGACATCAATGTTTTACTGGGCAATTTCAACACTGAAACATAAGTTTGGTTGGTTAATAATTGACATCCATGTTTTGTTAGGCGATTTCAACACTGAAACATAATTCTTGAAAGCTGAATAGCCTTACATTGTAAATTTGTTCGTTATTATGTTCTACTAAACCCTTTCCCACATACTACAAATCTGCAGCATACAACTTTGAAATGATCTTGGCAAAAGGACAGGAAATCACTATAAATGTAGGTGTAATTGCTGAAAAAAACTGTGTTTTGAGCAATTTTTCCCTTTTGTCAAAATGTTAACAAAATGTGACTGCCGCAGAGGCTTCAGAAATCATCTGTATGTGGGAAAAGGTTAAATGGCTTGATTGGTGTGTAAAGACTTATCCTGAAATAAGTCTTGATGCAGGGATGTTTAGAAACAAATTAAACAGAGGTACTTTGAAGTATTAGAAACACAAATATGGAATCAAAAGTTTGGGTCACCAATCTCATTGAAATAAATGCGGCCTCTAGAGCGTTAACAAGATTTTCCTTCAATTTGACCTAGTGACCTAGTTTTTAACCCCTTATTCGAACTTGGCCTAGATATAATTTAGATAAAACTTCTAAAGAATTTTCAAGCTGCTAAAGCAAAAATTTCGGCCTCCAAAAGTGTTAACAAGATTTTCCTTCAATTTGGCCAAGTAACCCAGATTCTGACCTAATATGACCCATATTCGAACTTGACCTAGATATCTTTAAGACAAAGATTCTGACAACATATCAAATTACGGCCTCTAGGTTGTTAATAAGAATAAAGTTTCAACATGCTCAAGTTGAAAATGTGGCCTCTAGAGTGCTAACAAGATTACCCTTCAATTTGACCTAGTGACCTAGATATCATTCAGCTCAACATTTTGACTAAATTTCAAGCTACTGAAGCAAAAAATGCGGCTTCTACATAATTAACAAGATTTCCCTTCAATTTGGCCTAGTGACCTAGTTTCTGACCCAATATGAGCCACATTCGAACTTGGCCTAGATATCATTCAGCTCAACATTCTGACAAAATTTCAAACTGCTGAAGCAAAAATTGCGGCCTCTGTGTTAAGATTTTCCTACAATTTGACCTAGTGACCTACTTTTTCACCCGACATGACCCATGTTCGAACCTGACTTACATATCATCAAGACAAACATTCTGATAAAGTTTCAACATGCTCAAGTTGAAAATATGGCCTCCAGAGTGTTAACAAGATTTCTCTTCAATTTGACCTAGTGACCTATCATTATATGATTGTGTACTATAAGACAAATTTGTCTGTTGAATCATATGTAAATGCTTTTGATGTAGTTAAAATTTCGTAAATGTTTTGCATCATTTAGATGTTCTCTGCATAGTCTTCTTATTGAAACTGGTAGATATTATGGGATATAGAGAGAGAAAAACGCATTTGTCCATACTTTGATCAGATAATTTATTTGCTAATTTGTCCTCTGTATACTGATTTAAGGACTGTTTATATTCCAAGATGTTACAGAGAACAAACACCCTACACTAGAAAAGTGTTATTGTTTAATGTCCAGTCTAAATACTACTGTTATACGAAATTTAGCAATGTATTTATATTATGCATTCGAAGAAAGAAAATGACTTATAGTAGGATTTAGCTAAAATTATTGTTTCATCATACATAATATTATGTCTTTGTCAGCATCTGTCCTGTTCTGACTACTATGTAATTCGAGGGCTTGGCGTGAAACGGTTGTAACTAAAATTTGTATTCTTTTACCAAGGTTAATCACCTCGCCAAAAAGTCTTTATAAGCGTTAACACATTTTTCTTGGTAAACAATGGAAATTTAGGTGCCATTGCTCATTCTGAGCAATGGCACCTAAATTTCCATTGTTTAAAAAGGGGTCGAAATTGCCCCTAAACCAGGGTTTTCAAAATAGGTTTTTAGTTACAACCGTTTCACACCAAGTATGTATTTGTGTTTGTGTATGAGCCGTAGGCCTTTGTATAATTAACTTTTGAAACTTTTGATATCAAGATGATTAACCCTTACCCACATACAACAAATCTGCAGCAGACGACTTTGAAAACAACCTGGTAAGGAAATAAAACATCTTTAAATGATAGCATAATTATTGATCAGACATTGTGGCAATGGATAAATTGCACTTGCTCATAATGAGCGCACTTGCTCATAATGAGCAATTGTTCCTTTGGTGGCAAACTTTTTATAAGTTGTCTGCTGAATTATTCTTCTCAACAATCATTTAATTTTTTTTTAGTAAATAGATAGCACCTATAGATATATTATTTTAAAGAAGATATTCTACGAACCTGAGGTACAGGAAGGGGTGAGAATTTTTAGGCAAATAAGCTTGATAGACCACATCAATCGCCTTTTTCATGGCACTTGACTCCACAAGACGATCTGAAAAAGAACCATCAGCATAACCCTTTCCCTCATATAAACGCTTTCTGACGCCTCTGCAGCAGACGGCTTTTTGAAAACATAGTGACAAAAGAAGAAATTGCACAAAACGTGCAATGTCTCCTTTTGCCACAATGTTTTCTGTTTAGTTATCCATTCAATTATGGAGATTTTCTATGTTTTGACAAAATACGTTCAAAGTCGTCTGCTGCAGAATTGTCGTATGAGGGAAAGGGATAACTAGCAAGTGAGTTTGCTTTATTTGTTTTTTTGTATGATATTTTAAGCAGCTTTCAACAATTTTCTGGTCCATTTATCCTGATACTACCAAGGAGGGCCAAACCATTCCAAACGTTTTTAATGTTATTGGCATGACCCTCCTATGGATCAAAGCTACAACCTCCGAAACAAAAGGCAGACACTCTACCGCTACACCACTGAGGCAGAGGTACAATCTTTGAATATACAAGATTATGCATGCAATTAATTCATGGGCAAACAGACAAACCGACAATAATGGAGAGCTGGTCCTAAAGACTATCACTATACTAATGCAGACAAAACAAGAAATATGTGAGCTACTGCTCACTAGTGATACCCCCGCTCATGTTTTGGTAAAGGGCCATAACTCCGTGAAAAATCATCCAACTGGAACGCAAATACGATATGCGCATCTACACTTGGTGGTGATCCTTCCTATGAAGTTTCATAAAATTCCAAAAAGCGGTTGCAGAGAAATAGCCCGGAAATGAATTTAGTCATACATAGCCTGATGGTGGGGTAAAGGGCCATAACTCTGTGAAAAATAATCCAACCGGAACGCAAACACGATATGCGCATCTACACTTGGTGGTGATCCTTCCTATAAAGTTTCATAAAATTCCAAAAAGCGGTTGCAGAGAAATAGCCTGGAAATAAATTTAGTCATACATAGCCCGATGGTGGGGTAAAGGGCCATAACTCCGTGAAAAATCATCCAACCGGAACGCAAACACGATATGCGCATCTACACTTGGTGGTGATCCTTCCTATAAAGTTTCATAAAATTCCAAAAAGCGGTTGCAGAGAAATAGCCCGGAAATGAATTTAGTCATACATAGCCGGATGGTGGGGTAAAGGGCCATAACTCCGTGAAAAATAATCCAACCGGAACGCAAACACGATATGCGCATCTACACTTGGTGGTGATCCTTCCTATGAAGTTTCATAAAATTCCAAAAAGCGGTTGCAGAGAAATAGCCCGGAAATGAATTTAGTCATACATAGCCTGATGGTGGGGTAAAGGGCCATAACTCCGTGAAAAATAATCCAACCGGAACGCAAACACGATATGCGCATCTACACTTGGTGGTGATCCTTCCTATGAAGTTTCATCAAATTCCAAAAAGCGGTTGCAGAGAAATAGCCCGGAAATGAATTTAGTCATACATAGGGGTAAAGGGCCATAACTCCGTGAAAAATAATCCAACCGGAACGCAAACACGATATGCGCATCTACACTTGGTGGTGATCCTTCCTATGAAGTTTCATAAAATTCCAAAAAGCGGTTGCAGAGAAATAGCCCGGAAATGAATTTAGTCATACATAGCCTGATGGTGGGGTAAAGGGCCATAACTCCGTGAAAAATAATCCAACCGGAACGCAAACACGATATGCGCATCTACACTTGGTGGTGATCCTTCCTATGAAGTTTCATAAAATTCCAAAAAGCGGTTGCAGAGAAATAGCCCGGAAATGAATTTAGTCATACATAGCCTAATGGTGGGGTAAAGGGCCATAACTCCGTGAACAATAATCCAACTGGAACGCAAACACGATATGCGCATCTACACTTGGTGGTGATCCTTCCTATGAAGTTTCATCAAATTCCAAAAAGCGGTTGCAGAGAAATAGCCCGGAAATGAATTTAGTCATACATAGGGGTAAAGGGCCATAACTCCGTGAAAAATAATCCAACCGGAACGCAAACACGATATGCGCATCTACACTTGGTGGTGATCCTTCCTATGAAGTTTCATAAAATTCCAAAAAGCGGTTGCAGAGAAATAGCCCGGAAACGAAAGTGTTACGGACGGACGGAAGGACGGACATGGGTAAAACAGTATACCCCCCCTTTCTTACGGAACGGGGGTATAACAAACAAAACAAGAGGGCCATGATGGCCCTGGATCGCTCACCTTAATTATACAATGTACTGTTATGACACATCAAGACAATTATTCTGAATGCAACCTCCAGTGTTAACAAGATTTTCCTTCATTTGGCCTAGTGATCTATAAATTATTTTTCCTGATATGACCCATATTCCAACATGGACTAGATATCATCAAAACAACATTCTGACAAATTTTCAACTTCCTCAAAGTAAAAATGCGGCCTCCGGAGTTTGAACACTATTTTGCTTTATTGACCTTGTTTCTGACCCCCATATGACCCATATTCGAACTTGAACTAGATATCATTTAGACAAACATTCTGACCAAATTTCAAGATGCTTAAGCAAACAAGAGGGCCAAGATGGCCCTAAATCGATCACCTAATTGATAGTAAATTAGTAGCAAATATTTAACTGCAAATATCTGGGAAAATTATATCAGGGAGTGTAAATGAAACTGCAAAGGAGTGGACACTTCTCAAGAAACAGCTTATCAGTAAAGGCCATTTATATCTTGAAATCTAACAAGAACTTTAATAAGAATGGAATTATAAAGTTTTTGTCATTTTGCACCTTTCCTGATGCCGCCTTGCTGCCCTGTTTTTCAACGAAATCAATATGGCTTCAACAGTTTATTTAGAGGGTCACTTAAGGAACATTTCTACCAAATTATCTTGCAATCGCACAAGTAGATTATGGAGGAAAAGGATTTTAAAATTTGGGTATTTTTCTCACTTTCTGATGCCGCAGCAACCAAAGTTATCAATGGAATTTAAATCTTTGAACAATTTTGAAAGAGGACCACCAAAGGAACATTCTTGATTCATATTATATTTTCTTAAAATCAGACAAACACTTTCATAAAAATGGAATTTTCAAATTTTGTCATTTTGCCCCTTTTCTGATGCCGCCTGACTGCCATGTTTTTCGACCAATCAGTATGGCTTGAACAATTTTTATAGAGGGTCACCCAAGGAACATTTCTACCAAATTATATTTGAATCTGACAGGCAGATTTGGAGGAGAAGATTTTTAAAGTTTGGACATTTTGTCCCCTTTCTGATGCCGCAGCAACCAAAGTTCTCATTGGAATTTTAATCTTTGAACAATTTTGAAAGAGGACCACCAAAGGAACATTCATGTGATGTTTTGTGGAAATTGGTCTATTGGAATGGTAGGAGTTGGTTGTCATTTGTAGCTAAAAGTTCAATTTACCCCTTTTGAGATGACGCCTGGTTGCTATGATTGTGTAACCAATCAAAACGCCTTAATCAAATTAAATAGAGGATCATTACAGTAAGATTCGTATTATATTTTCTTAAAATCAGACAAGCACTTTCATAAAAATGGAATTTTCAAATTCTGTCATTTTGCCCCTTTTTTGATGCCGCCTGACTGCCATGTTTTTCGCCCAATCAGTATGGCTTGAACAATTTTTATAGAGGGTCACCCAAGGAACATTTCTACCAAATTATATTTGAATCTGACAGGCAGATTCGGAGGAGAAGATTTTTAAAGTTTAGACATTTTGTCCCCTTTTCTGATGCCGCAGCAACCAAAGTTCTCAATGGAATTTAAATCTTTGAACAACTTTGAAAGAGGCCAACCAGAGGAACAGTCCTGTGATGTTTCACGGAAATTGTCCTTGGAGTTTGGGAGGAGATGATGTTTAAAGCTAAAAGTTAACGCCGGACGGACGGACGGACGACGGACAAAAAGTGATCAGAATAGCTCACCTTGAGCCTTCGGCTCAGGTGATCTAAAAATGCGGCATCCAAAGTGTTAACAAGATTTTCCTTCAATTTGGCCTAGTGACCTAGTTTTTGACCCAGCATGACCCATATTCGAACTTGGCCTAGATATCATTCAGCTTAACATTCTGACCAAATTTCAAGCTGCTGTAGCAAAACATGCAGCTTCTACAGAGTTAACAAGATTTTCCCTCAATTTGGCCTAGTGACCTAGTTTCTGACCCAATATGACCCATATTCGAACTTGACCTACATATCATCAAGACAAACATTCTAATAAAGTTTCAACATGCTCAAGTTGAAAATGTGGCCTCTGGCCTAGATATCATTCAGCTCAACATTCTGATTAAATTTCAAGCTGCTGAAGCAAAATATGCAGCTTCTACAGTGTTAACAAGATTTCCCTTCAATTTGGCCTAGTGACCTAGTTTTTGACCCGGCATGACCCATATTCGAACTTGACCTAGATATTTTAAAGACAAACATTCTGACAAAATTTCAAACTGCTGAAGCAAATATTGCAGCTTCTTGAGTGTTAACAAGATTTTCCTTCAATTTGACCTAGTGACCTACTTTTTGACCCGACATGACCCATGTTCGAACTTGACCTACATATTATCAAGACAAACATTCTGATAAAGTTTCAACATGCTCAAGTTGAAAATGTGGCCTCCAGAGTGTTAACAAGATTTCGCTTCAATTTGACCTAGTGACCTCGTTTTTGACCTCATATGGCCCAGTTTCGAACTTGTTCAAGATTTGATGGAGATGAATGTTCTGATACACTTTCATGAAGATTAAATGCAAAATGTAGCCTGTAGAGTGTTAACAAGCTGAAATGTTGACGACGCACGACTCACGGCGCACGGACGTCGAACAAAATGTGATCACAATAGCTGACCTTGCACTTCGTGCATAGGTGAGCTAAAAACTGACCATTTATCATAACAATAATTTTGACCTTGACCTTGTAACTATTGCAGTTTTGGATCTATCCATACACACAGTGCTGAAAAGTCTCCAGGGAGCAGGTATCAAGAATGATGAACCAGAGCGCAACAAGCGATCTGCTTTTTTTCTATATTCTTAAATCGAAAATGGGGTAGTGTTATGGGAGGATCTTCCCTATTTACAATCATAGTATGAATGCATTCTTGCGGATACTGAATCATGCAGTGCTATGGGAAAGTCTTCCCTATTTACAATCTTAGTATGAAATGCATTATTGCAGATACTGAATCATGCAGTTTTATGGGAGGATCTTCCCTATTTACAATCATAGTATGAATGCATTCTTGCAGATACTGAATCATGCAGTGCTATGGGAAAGTCTTCCCTATTTACAATCCTAGTATGAAATGTATTCTTGCAGATATTGAATCAGTGCTGTGGAAAGTCTTCCCTATTTACAATCATAGTATGAAATGTATTCTTGCAGATACTGAATCATGCAGTGTTATGGGAGGGTCCTCCCTATTTACAATCCTAGTATGAAATGTATTCTTGCAGATATTGAATCAGTGCTGTGGGAAGAAGGTCTTCCCTATTTACAATCCTTAGGTATGAATGCATTCTTGCAGATACTGAATCATGCAGTGTTATGGGAGGATCTTCCCTATTTACAATCCTAGTATGAAATGTATTCTTGCAGATACTGAATCATGCAGTGTTATGGGAGGGTCCTCCCTTTTTACAATCCTAGTATGAAATGTATTCTTGCAGATACTGAATCATGCAGTGTTATGGGAGGGTCTTCCCTATTTCAATTCTTAGGTATGAATGCATTCTTGCAGATACTGAATCATGCAGTGCTATGGGAGGATCTTCCCTATTTACAATCCTAGTATGAAATGTATTCTTGCAGATACTGAATCATGCAGTGTTATGGGAGGGTCTTCCCTATTTACAATCCTTAGGTATGAATGCATTCTTGCAGATACTGAATCACGCAGTGTTATGGGAGGGTCCTCCCTATTTACAATCCTAGTATGAAATGTATTCTTGCAGATATTGAATCAGTGCTGTGGAAAGTCTTCCCTATTTACAATCATAGTATGAATGTATTCTTGCAGATACTGAATCATGCAGTGCTATGGGAGGGTCCTCCCTATTTACAATCCTTAGGTATGAATGCATTCTTGCAGATACTGAATCATGCAGTGTTATGGAAGGGTCCTCCCTATTTACAATCCTAGTATGAAATGTATTCTTGCAGATATTGAATCAGTGCTATGGGAAAGTCTTTCCTATTTACAATCATAGTATGAATGTATTCTTGCAGATACTGAATCATGCAGTGCTATGGGAGGGTCCTCCCTATTTACAATCCTTAGGTATGAATGCATTCTTGCAGATACTGAATCATGCAGTGTTATGGAAGGGTCCTCCCTATTTACAATCCTAGTATGAAAGCATTCTTGCAGATACTGAATCATGCAGTGCTATGGGAGGGTCCTCCCTATTTACCATTCCTAGTAAGAAATACATTTTTGGGGATACTGAATCATGCAGTGCTATGGGAGGGTCTTTCTTATTTACAATTCTAGTATGGAATGCATTTTTTGGAGATACTGAATCATGCAGTGCTATGGCAACAGAAGCGCACAGTCACTGTATTGAATCTTATAAACCTTATTTGTATTTCATCTGCTTCAATTTGAAAATATAAGAGAAAAAGTTGTAATATTTTAAATAATGCAATATTTTTGTGTGTGTGTGTGTGTGTGTGTGTGTGTGTGTGTGTGTGTGTGTGTGTGTGTGAAAAGGAGAAAATGCTATTTTGAGAAAGCTTTTCCAGCAATGTGTTTATAAAGTCGTCAGGTGAAAAGGATTCAAGTTATGTTTAACCCTTTCCCTCATATAGACGCTTTCTGACGCCTCTGCAGCAGACGCCTTTTTTAAAACATAGTGATGAAAGAAGAAATTGCTCAAAACGAGCAATTTCTCCTTTCGCCACAATGTTTTCCACTTTTAGTCATAGGTTATCCATTCAATTATAGAGATTTTCTATTTTTTGAGAAAATATGTAAAAAGTCGTCTGCTGCAGAATTGTCGTATGAGGGAAAGGGTTAAAAGCAAAAAGGATTCCTTCTTAAACCTCTGAAGGATGTTTTTCATGTCCTATGGCTCTATCAATGTTGCCTGGTTTAGCATTATTGACTACATTGTTTACTTACGATTAATAAAAAGAAGGAATACTCCTTTCTTCATGGAGTAATTAGCGTTGGAAACTAAGCCATGAAGCTTGAAGGCAAGCTTACTGTCTTCTGTTTCCACTTCAAGTAGTTCTCTGAAATAAAGACAAAATGAGAGAACTACAAAACATGAATATCAACCCTAGGGAAATAGCAAACAGCCAAGGTCCAGTGACCCGCGGCGACAGCTGATACAACTAGAATGGAGTGGTCCGCGGGAAATAGCAAACAGCCAAGGTCCAGTGACCTGCGGCGACAGCTGATACAATAATGTTCTAATGAAAATATAATAGATCGCCTTCCAAAAAATTATCTGTTTCAAACCTACAACTTTTTCGCAGCTGTCATTTTGTAAAAAATGTGGTTTCTCTTTATATCCTTATAGATGAAAGAGCAATCATTGAATAAAGTTGAAAACAAATTGGAAATGGATAATTTGCTCATTATGAGCAATTTCTCTTTTTGCCACAATGTTTTGGAAAGATGCCTGCTGCAGAGGCTTCAGAGAGCGTCTTTATTTTAGAAAGGGTTACAACATGATGAAGAGCCCATAGAAGTGATCCCTGCCTACCACGTAGAACAAAAAATCATAAAAACAATTTACACATTAAATAAAGTTCATGAAACCATACCACTACTACATTTTGATTGACATGAATTCGTATTCAATGACATCCGATTATCATAATTATTTGGTATCATATTTCATGTGGTGTTTTAACCCTTTCCCTTATTCAACAATTCTGCAGCAGACAACATTGAACATATTTTGTCAAAAGATAGAAAATTTCTATAATTGAATGGATAACCTATGACTAAAAGTGGAAAACATTGTGGCAAAAGGAGAAATTGCTCGTTTTGAGCAATTTCTTCTTTTGTCACTATATTTTCAAAAAGCTTTCTGCTGCAGAGGCGTCAGAAAGCGTCTATATGAGGGAAAGGGTTAATTAATGAGCATGTTGTAATAGCTTGTGACAATTGGCGAGTTTTTGCACCAGTATATAATAAATATTTTTCTTCAAAAAGTTCTCTGAGCTTCTGTCTTCGCAACATCCCTTTTCCACATGCAAAACGCATCTGCTGCAGACAAGATTTTAATATATTTTGGCAAAAGTAGAAATTACTGGTAATTTACCAAGGAATAGCCGTGATATGAATGAAATACTGTTGAAAGTGTCCTAAACTCCAACTGTTTTCAAAATTCATACCACAGCTTTTCCTCTTAATTTTGCATTAATGTTTTTAAAGTTGTCTGCTGCAGATGTGTTGTATGTGGTAAATGGTAAAACACAGAAATATTACAGAAATATGTAAACCTCATCATTATCTATTGATGTTTCAAATACTAATTCACCAGCATTTTCTGACACAAAATTACTTGCCTCGACATATTTGACCCATTAGCTCTTACACTTCTTTTAACACTTCCCCACCACCTACAGGCGACTTTTGAAAACATTGTGACAAAAGGAGCAATTACACGTGATGAGCAATTTTTTTTTTTCCCCTTTCCACAATCGTATGGACAATATAAAATGACTTTTTGAGTATTTTAACTTTTTTTCTGTAATGGAAATTTGGATGTCTGTGGTTAGATATATTTTATCATGGTAATTCCAAAACAACAAAGACATTTTTTTTTAGTAAAAGGTTTATTTGTATGTAGACAAAGCAATGATAACCGTACAAACAAAGCAGTAAATAAGATAAAAATGTATCTTCTGTGCACCACCAATCATTTTCTAGTAAGTCAATATTGGATTACAGGTGGAACATTTTTAAGTATGAACGAGCAATATAAACATGCGTTATGTTCGTCTGCAAATTTTGGTAAATTATGATTTGTAAAGTACTTCTACATTGACATTATCCATTGGTGGATCATGAGAAAAATCATTTATGAACCTGTCTCTCCCTGAGACTAGGTCGGTTAAGACGTCTTTCAGCGGAAATAAGTGCCCGCATCGAGCAAGGGGGTTGAATGCTGTTGCACAACTTGTCATTATTATTATTTTCGTCATCCCTCCAACAAAACTATTAACTCTTTCCCTCATACGACAATTCTGCAGCAGACGACTTTGAACATATTTTGTCAAAAAATAGAATATCTCTGTAATTGAATGAATAACCTATGACTAAAAGTAGTTCATCATATTTTTGACACTTGAAACACTCCCTAAATAAGTATGGAACAGTTACTTTATTAGTGCTCTTGCAGGTTTTTATTAAATTTATCAAGTTGGTTTAATGTTATGCTCCAGACAAAAGATTGACGACAAAAATCCAAAACAAAGTGCAAAAACTCTGTAATTTACTAAAATAGAGTTATGGTTCCTGTACATGCAACTTCCTCTCATTGTGCTTTACCATTGAATGAAGTTTTATTAAATTCCATCCTGCAGTTTAAGTTATGCTTTGGACAAGAAAGTAACAAAGGGCAATAACTCTGTAATTAGCTCAAATAGAGTTATGGTTCTTGTACACTCTACTTCCTCTCATTGAGCTTTACTATTATTACCAAGTTTAAAAAAATTCCATCCAGTAGTTTGTAAGTTATTGTCCTGACAAAAGTTTGACAAAAAACAAGATGTGTTTGTGAAACACTGATGCCCCCCAATGGCAACATCTAGGTCAAAGGTCAAGGTCGCAAGGTATACACATGTGAAATATGGTAGCATTACCTGTTATTGTTCAAAAGTAGTGGGGAAGGTTAAAAAAAAATTGAGAATGGCAACATCTAGGTCAAAGGTAAAGGTCGCAAGGTCAAAAATGTTGGTACTGACAGAAAGGTCATGTCACAAGGAATACACATGTGAAATATGGTAGACGTATCTGTTATGGTTCAAAAGTAATGGCCAAGGTTAAAGTTTTTTTCGAGAATGGCAACATCTAGGTCAAAGGTCAAGGTCGCAAGGTCAAAAATGTTGGTACTGACATGTGAAATATGGTAGCCATACCTGTTATGGTTCAAAAGTAATGGCCAAGGTTAAAGTTTTTTTCGAGAATGGCAACATCTAGGTCAAGGTCAAGGTCGCAAGGTACTGACAGAAAGGTCATGTCACAAGGAATACACATGTGAAATATGGTAGCCATACCTGTTATGGTTCAAAAGAAATGGCCAAGGTTAAAGTTTTTTTCGAGAATGGCAACATCTAGGTCAAGGTCAAGGTCGCAAGGTAAAAAATGTTGGTACTGACAGAAAGGTCATGTCACAAGGAATACACATGTGAAATATGGTAGCCGTATCTGTTATGGTTCAAAAGTAATGGCCAAGGTTAAAGTTTTTTTCGAGAATGGCAACATCTAGGTCAAAGGTCAAGGTCGCAAGGTCAAAAATGTTGGTACTGACAGAAAGGTCATGTCACAAGGAATACACATGTGAAATATGGTAGCCGTACCTGTTATGGTTCAAAAGAAATGGCCAAGGTTAAAGTTGTTTTCGAGTATGGCAACATCTAGGTCAAAGGTCAAGGTCGCAAGGTCAAAAATGTTGGTACTGACAGAAAGGTCATGTCACAAGGAATACACATGTGAAATATGGTAGCCGTATCTGTTATGGTTCAAAAGTAATGGCCAAGGTTAAAGTTTTTTTCGAGAATGGCAACCTCTAGGTCAAAGGTCAAGGTCGCAAGGTCTAAAATTTTGGTACTGACAGAAAGGTCATGTCACAAGGAATACACATGTGAAATATGGTAGCCGTACCTGTTATGGTTCAAAAGTAATGGCCAAGGTTAAAGTTTTTTTTGTGCAGACAGACAGACCAACAGACAGACAGACAGGCCAAAAACTATATGCCCCCCGAATCGGAGATTCCGTGGGGGCATAAAAACACACAACAAAGCGAAATTACTCTTTTATTTGCTAATATGGAGTTATGGTTCTTGTTCACTGCGCTGATGACACATACACACTCTTTACCATGGTATTCAATTCTTTGATTAGTTTTGAATGAGGACCCCTCAAAAACAGATACCTGTAAACAAGTTTTGAATTTGGTTCAGTGGTTTAGAAGGAGACATTGTTTTTAGAAAGTGTGAACGATGATGGATCGTGACTGAGTGATCACAATAGCTCATCCCGCACTTCATACTCAGGTTAGCTGATTGCCAAATTGTTTTGTTTGGATAAACCCAGTGAAAGTTGGTAAACAACAAGTTGTTCATCAGCACAGTATAGATGTTTGTTTTCCATAAAAACAGATGTCTCCCCATATTAGTTTGTCCAGGGACAGAGATAAGAGGGATAAGCAACTCCACCTGTACACCTGTTATATGGTTAAAATATCACATGGAGAAATAAAATTGCCCAAATTTTAAAGAACTTTTTTGTTTGGTTGCCATGGAAACCAGAATTCTGCATGGATTCCAAAAAATTGAAGGAATTCAAGTGAGGTCAGTGGACATGTCTTTTGACCAATCACCATGGCGTCTCATCGATGCACACCAAGGAACATTTCTACACAAGTAATTGAAACAAGAGGGCCATGATGGCCCTGGAATCGCTCACCTATATTATGCAAAGTGGTTTGTCTATTATGCCTACCACAATATCAAGGAAAACAAGCCCCACCCTCTAATGGCCATGTTTTTCAACAGATCAGAATATTTGAACAATCATTGTATATGGTCAACAAAGGAGCGTTTTTCGTCGAACTATTTTCAAGTCATACAAATCAACATAACTTGAAGGAATCTGATAGATTGTCACCCAAGGAACATTTCTACAAAATGATTTGAAAATTGGCAAGACACTAATTTTGGGTGGAGAAGATTTTTTAAATATTAGTTTTCACTCTCGCCATAAAATGCAAAAAAAACCTGCTCCCTGGTGGCCATGTTTTTAGATCAATCAACAAGGCTTGAAGAAATTTAATAGAGGGCCACCCAAGGAACATTTCTTTAAAATTATTCGAAAATTGGCCAGCCTGTTTGGGAGAAGATGAATTTTTGTTCTCATTGTGAAATTTAATCCCAATTGACCCAATAGTGACAGAGGACAATTTGTCGTTTGAAACCAAAAGTTAATGCACACAAGTCGGACAAAGCACAATGATTTGCTTTCAGCCAGTAATGCTAAAAATCAATCATTATGAGCAAGTTTTTTTTTTGCCACGATGTTTTCAAAATGTGTCTGCAGGTAGAAAACGGTGAAAGCGACATGACTGACATTTACTCTCAAAACTACCACTCTGTCCTTGATATATGAGCTAAAACTGGGTAAAGGTGAAATTTTCCTGTGTCATGGTTTCATAGAAGGACAATAAGATCCTAAAACTTGAATATATATAGTCTCCTGTTTACACACAGAAGTACTGCTTAACACTTTCCCTCATATGACAATTCTGCAGCAGACGACTTTGAACATATTTTGTCAAAAAATAGAAAATCTCTATAATTGAACGGACAACCTATGATCAAAAGTGGAAAACATTGTGGCAAAAGGAGAAATTGCTCGTTTTGAGCAATTTCTTCTGTTGTCACTATGTTTTCAAAAAGCCGTCTGCTGCAGAGGCGTCAGAAAGCATCTATATGATGTTAAGGGTTAAAGAGATGTAAACAATACTATAAGTCTCTAGAGACATGATATGCCAGCGTATTTGTCATCATTATTGTTGACACAATTCATATTTATTCCCAAAACATTTCGGAGTTATTTGATAAATTCCAAAATATCATTCATGTTTATACAATTAATGTCATGTATATGAAGCTTTAACTTAATTTTACACATTACCCGAAATATTTATTTTTTTAGTTTTAAAATTGTTAAACTTGAAAGGACGTTAACCCTTTCCCTCATACGACAATTCTGCAGCAGACGACTTTGAACGTATTTTGTCAAAATATAGAAAATCTCCATAATTGAATGGATAACCTATGACAAAAAGTGGAAAACATTGTGGCAAAAGGAGAAATTGCATGTTTTGTGCAATTTCTTCTTTTGTCACTATGTTTTCAAAAAGCCGTCTGCTGCAGAGGCGTCAGAAAGCGTCTATATGAGGGAAAGGGTTAAAAGAATTGCAATGTAGTAAGATTGTCAATGGTGACAATAACACATCATCTTATTTTAGTAACGATGACTGTAACCCTTTCCCATATGTAGACACTTCCTGATGGTGCTGCAGCAGACGACTTTTGAAAACAGTGAGAAAAGGAGAAATTCTTCATTATGAGCAATTTCTCCTTTCTCTACAATGTTTAAATTCTACTATCAATTTAACCCTTTTCCTCATACAACAATTCTGCAGCAGACGACTTTGAACATATTTTGTAAACAAGAAACCGCTGAAGACGGTAAGGCCGGATTGTCGGCAATTTGACCTTGAAAATCGACAAATCAAGGTCAAAGTAACCATAGAAATCAATGGAACTTGTTACTGGTTACCTTCAGGCAAACTTTCAAGTTTGTAACCCTTTCCAGTGCTGAGATTTTGCCTCAACCTGAAACTTTAACCAAAATGTTGAAGGACAGACAGACGGACAGACATCGCCAATCTATAGACCAGAATTGCTAGAGCGAACCGGCCAAAAAATAGAAAATCTCTATAATTGAATGGATGACCTATGGCTAGAAGTGGAAAACATTGTGTCAAAAGGAGAAATTGCTCATTTTGAGAAATTTCTTCTTTTGTCACTATATATATATATATATATGTTTTCAAAAAGCTGTTTGCTGCAGAGGCATCAGAAAGCGTCTATATGAAGTATTTTTCATATTTTTACAAATGCATTTTCAAAGTTGTCTGCTGCTGATCAGTTGTTTTTGGAAAAGTGTTAATATGCAGTGTTGGGAATATGAGCTAAAAACTATAAATATGTTTCTATAAACTTTGATTACCTGTGAAATCTAAATAATATTACTGAGCTTAAACAAGCGTGAGCTTAACATGAACCTTTTCACACCTATAGATGCATTTTGACACATCTGCAGTAGACGACTCTTGAAAATATTGTAGCAAAAGGAGAAATTGCTCTCCGACGCCTCTGCAGCAGACAGCTTTTTGAAAACATAGTGACAAAAGAAGAAATTGCTCAAAACGAGCAATTTCTCCTTTTGCCACAATGTTTTCCACTTTAGTCATAGGTTATCCATTCAATTATAGAGATTTTGTCCATTTTTTGACAAAATATGTTCAAATATTTTATACTAAATGTCTTCTGCAGCAGATATGCTGTATGTGGGAAAGGGTTTACATGGGTACTCTATGCAGAGCAAAGGTTGCATATTATACTGTACTTAACCCTTTCCACGTGTTAACAGATTTTGACACATCTGCAGCAGACAACTTTTGAAAACATTGTGGCAAAAAAGAAAATTGCTCAAAATGAGCAATATATACTTTTGCCACAATGTTTTCAACTCTATTTATTTGTAAATCTCATTTATTGAGATTTTTAATGTTTTTGTCAATGAGTTTTGAAAGTCATCTGCTGTTGTATGTGGGAAAGGGTTAAAACAAACAATTGTGTCATCAAGAGTTTGTTGCTTTTGGTATATCATTAGTGTAGAGAATTCCTGGTTGCTTTGGTTAGATCATTAGTGTAGAGAATTCCTGCTTGCTTTGGTTAGATCATTAGTATAGAGAATTCCTGCTTGCTTTGGGTATATCATTAGTGTAGAGAATTCCTGCTTGCTTTGGTTAGATCATTAGTATAGAGAATTCCTGCTTGCTTTGGTTAGATCATTAGTATAGAGAATTCCTGCTTGCTTTGGGTATATCATTAGTGTAGAGAATTCCTGCTTGCTTTGGGTAGATTATTAGTGTAGAGAATTCCTGCTTGCTTTGGGTATATCATTAGTGTAGAGAATTCCTGCTTGCTTTGGGTATATTAGTGTAGAGAATTCCTGCTTGCTTTTGGTATATCATTAGTGTAGAGAACTCCTGCTTGCTTTGGGTATATTAGTGTAGAGAGCTCCTGCTTGCTTTGGGTATATCATTAGTGTAGAGAACTCCTGCTTGCTTTGGGTATATTAGTGTAGAGAATTCCTGCTTGCTTTGGGTATATTAGTGTAGAGAACTCCTGCTTGCTTTGGGTACATTAGTGTAGAGAACTCCTGCTTGCTTTGGGTATATCATTAGTGTAGAGAACTCCTGCTTGCTTTGGGTATATTAGTGTAGAGATTTCCTGCGTCAAAAATTAAACCCTTTTCCCCTTGCAGAAGCATATTGCTATATCAGACGACATTCGAAAATAATGTGGTAAAATGAGAAATTGCTCATCATGAGCAATTTGTCCATTTGCCGTAATGTTTTCAACTCTATGTAATAATTGTAGTTTCATTTATTGAGATTTTCAATAGTTTTAGCCAGGTGTTTCCAAAGTCGTCTGCTGTAGATTTCATATTTCATATACACTGATCCCTAGGTGATAACAAATGTTTTGGGGTAACAGGAAAATTTGCTAATAATAATTTATTTCTCCCTATTCCGTGTTGTCTACCATTTTGCTCTTGGCTAAAATTTGACCATAATTATGGTATAATTCAATTATCTTGTCTGCTTGGAGAAATTTTGTGGAAATTTAGAAAAATTACTATCTCACATGAATAAGCTTCATCACCCTTAATAAGCAGTAACCCTTTCCCTCATATAGACGCTTTCTGACTCCTCTGCAGCAGACGGTTTTTTGAAAATAAGTTACAAAAGAAGAAATTGCTCAAAACAAGCAATTTCTCCTTTTGCATCAATGTTTTCCACTTTTAGTCATAGCTTACCCATTCAATTATAGAGATTTTCTATTTTTGACAAAATATGTTCAAAGTTGTCTGCTGCAAAATTGTCGTATGAGGGAGATACTATGCCCATACACATTCTGACTAAATTTGGTGATGATAGGATAAAGGCTAATAAAGTTATTGATCGGACAATACCTATTTTAGGTAATTTCTATAATTAAAGGGCAATAACTCTGGATTGACAACAGCATTATGGCTATAGAACTAGTCCAAGATATTATGCCAATACACATTTTGACCAAATGTGGTAGTGATTGGACAAAGGCTTCTAAAGTTATTGAGCAGACAAGATCAATTTTAGGTAATTTCTATAATTAAAGGACAAAGGCTTCTGAAGTTATTCAGCTGACAAGACCAATTTTAGGTCATTTCTATAATTAAAGGGCGATAACTCGTGAATGACTTCAGCTATATGGCTAGTTATCGAACTTGTCCAAGATATTATGCCAATATACATTCTGACCAAATTTGGTGATGATGGGACAAAGGCTTCTCAAGTTTTTTAGCTGACAACATACATGACGCCGCCCGCCCGCCCGTCTGTTCGCAGCAGGTAAAACTATAATACTATCCGTTTAATCAAAACGAGCTTATAAAAAGGGGAAATTGATCATTGTGAGCAATTTCTACTTTTGTCATAATGTTTTCAAATGTCATCTGGTGCGGTACTCCCACATATATTTTTCGCTATAGCAATATTATAAGGCTAAACAGACCCTGGCAGCCATTTTTTTTTACCAATCTACATGGCCCGTCATTTTGCTCGTTTTCTGATTCCATCTTGCCACTATGTTTTTGGTTTGAACATTTAATGGTCACTCAAGGAATAATTCTACCAAATTATTTCGGAATTAGACGATCAGATTCAGTAGAAGAATTTTAAAGTTTAGGGCTTTTTCTCCTTTTCTGGTGCCCCAGCAACCAAAATACTACATAAAATTTATGTTTTTGAACAATTTTAAAAGATGACCACCAAAGGAACATACATTCCTTTGAAGTTTTGTTGAAATTGGTAAAGATGATTAGGAGGAGACATAAATTGAAGCCATAGGTTCATGATACCCCACTATAGGTTGTTCATGATACCCCACTATAGGTTGTTCATGATACCCCACTATTAGTTGTTCATGATACCCCACAATAGGTTCATGATACTCCACTATTGGTTGTTCATGATACCCCACTATAGGTTCATGATACTCCACTATTGGTTGTTCATGATACCCCACTATTGGTTGTTCATGATACCCCACAATAGGTTCATGATACTCCACTATTGGTTGTTCATGATACCCCACTATAGGTTTATGATACTCCACTATAGGTTGTTCATGACACCCCACTATAGGTTGTTCATGATACACCGCTATAGGTTCATGATACCCCACTATAGGTTGTTCATGATACCCCACTATATGTGGTTCATGATACCCCGCTATAGGTTGTTCATGATACCCCACTATTGGTTGTTCATGATACCCCAATATAGGTTCATGATACCCCGCTATAGGTTCATGATACCCGCTATAAGTTCAGGATAACCCACTTAAGGTTCATGATACCCCGCTATAGGTTCATGATACCCCACTATAGGTTCATGATACCCCTTTGATGATGCCTCCTGGTTGTTAATATTGTCTTTCAACCAATGAATATGGCTTGACAAAATCATATGGATTGTCACCGGAGGAACATTTCTAAGCCATTATCTTAAAATCAGACAAGCATTTTATTAAAATTGAATTTTGAAACTTTGACATTTTACCCCTGTTCTGATTCTGCCTAGCTGCCATGTTTTTTAACCAATCAATATGGATGGATTATTTTTTGTAGAGATCACCCAGGGAACATTTCTACCAGATTATTTTGGACATTTACTCCCCTTTCTGATAACCAAAGCTTTTAAATCTTTGAACATTTTGAAAGAGGAAAGTTTGTTGAAATTGGTTTAATGGTTAAAGAGATGTTGTTTAATGCTAAAAGTTAACGAAAGACGACGCCAACTATGGATGACGGACAGCGAAAATCCAAATTGCATGAGCAAATTTTGTAGTCATCTGAGAAACATTTCTTATGTTGAATGCAGACTTTCAGAGAAGATGAATTTCAAAATTTTGGCAACCATATTGTTTAACCTATAAATATGACGATTTTAGCAAAGGGTGACCTAAGGAACATTTCTGCTGATTTTCTTTAGCAGAGCATAATTTTTGCCATTTTACCACCTTTTTGATGTTGCATGTGGCCATGCTTTTCAACCAAACAATTTTGGTAGACCGAATATTACATTTGCCATTTTACTCATTTCTTATGACCCCAGTGGCCAAGTCTTTTAACCAACTAATACAAAATTGGCATTAACAATTTTAGAAGAGGCTTACTTCTGCCAAATAATTTTCAATTAGACAACTTTTAGAGCAGAAGTCTTTCAAGTGTTGTCATTTAACCCCCTTTTTGATGCAAACTTGTGATCATGTATTTCAACCAATCCATATGGCTTGAACATTGTATTTGGTAGAGAGTCAATTTAAAGGAACATATCTACCAAACTGTCTAGGAATTAGTCAAGAGGATTCAGAGGAAAAGAAGGTTATCAGACCAGCAATTTCAGAAAAGGAATTCCCCCCCTTTCTGGTGATGCAGCAACCAATCATGAATATAATTAAATTATTTGAATTTCTGTGAGGTTTGGCAACAATAGACCAAGTGGTTTAAGAGGAGATGTTGTTTAAAGAAATTAATGACAGCACAGAATGTCTGACAATGCCGGATACAGTGTGATCACAAAAACTATCTTGAGCACTTTGTAATCAGATGGGCTAAAAAATAAACCCTATTTCTGGAGAAATCCTTGCATCCTACATCTTAACCCTTTCCCACATATAAAGGCTTTCTGATGCCTCTGCAGCAGACAGCTTTTTGAAAACATAGTGACGAAAGAAGAAATTGCTCAAAACAAGAAATATCTCCTTTTGCCACAATGTTTTCCACTTTTAGACACAGATTATCCATTCAATTATAGAGCTTTTCTATTTTTTGACTAAAGATGTTCAAAGTCGTCAGCTGCAGAAATGTCATATGAGGGAAAAGGGTTAAGTTTGTTTTATCAAGTCCCTGATTTTGGTAGCAAAAAGATGCAGAAATGAACTTCATATGAATACCAAGAACAACAAAATTTGTAAATCCTCATCTTCCTTAACCCTTTCCCTCATACGACAATTCTGCAGCAGACGACTTTGAACATATTTTGTCAAACAAGAGGGCCATGATGGCCCTGGATTGCTCACCTTAATTATACAATGTATTGCAATGCAAAACACATCAAGAAAATTATTCTGATTGCAACCTCCACAGTGTTAACAAGATTTTCCTTCATTTGACCTAGTGATCTATATATATTTTTTTTTACCTGATATGACCCATATTCCAACATGGACTAGATATCATCAAGACAACATTCTGACAAATTTTCAACTTGCTCAAAGTAAAAATGCGGCCTCCGGAGTTTGAACAATATTTGCCTTGTTTCTGACCCAATATGACCCATATTCGAACTTGACCTAGATATAATTCAGACAAACATTCTGAGTAAATTTCAAGCAGCTGAAACAAAAAATGTGGCATCCAAAGTCTTAACAAGATTTTCCTTCAATTTGGCCTAGTGACCTCGAACTTGGCTTAGATATCATTTAGATAAACATTCTCATAAAATGTCAAGCTGCTGTAGCGAAAAATGCGTCTTCTACAGAGTTAACAAGATGTTCCTTCAATTTGACCTAGTGACCTAGTTTCTGACCCAATATGACCCACATTCAAACTTGACCTAGATATCTTTAAGACAAACATTCTGGCAAAATTTCAAACTTCTGAAGCAAAAAAGAGCAGCCTATAGAGTGTTATCAAGATTTTCCTTCAATTTGACCTAGTGACCTATTTTTTGACCCAACATGACCCTTGATCGAACTTGACTTACATATCATCAAGAAAAACATTCTGATAAAGTTTCAACATGTTAAAGTTAACAAGAGTACCGCAAACGGCACATAATACGCCCGTCAAGAACTTCTTTGTAAGTTTCTTCTTTGTTTTGATATATTGTTTGTTTGTAAAAAGTTAATAAAGTCGTTCAGGAATAAGTTGTTAAAGAATAATGGGAAACTATGAAAAATGCGTAACTCATGCAGAAATTGACAAATATTCTATGAAAAATGCGTAACTCATGCAGAAATTGACAAATATTCTAAGTCCAAAAAGGGGCATAACTCATTCAAAAATTGACGAAATTCGAGGAAATGTGAACTTGATCTGTGACACATGATTACAAAGCCATATACAAAATGTCAGCTCAATACATCAAAGCATGTAGAAAAAAAATGCGGAAAACAAATATTCTAAGTCCAAAAAGGGGCATAACTCATTCAAAAATTGACGAAATCCCAGGAAATGTGGACTTGATCTGACACATGATTACAAAGCCATATACAATTTCAGGTCAATAGCTCAAAGTATGTAGGAAAAAAGTGCGGAAAACCAATATTCTAAGTCCAAAAAGGGGCATAACTTATTAAACAAGAGGCCCATGAGGGCCTATGCTCTGCTGGTATGGTTCTTTGGTCATTTTCAATCCAGAGCATGTATGTATGGCGAAGATCGGATAGTAAATGGAGGCTCTTTTGTGTTCACAAGCTGTATTATAGCAATTTTTACAATTTCATGGGCCATAATCCAGTCTTGCATGGGCGGATCTGGCTGATTTTCAAAAGGAACCAAGCTCTCATCAATAGTTAACTACTATCTAAGTTTGGTGAAGATCAGATAGCAAATGGAGCCTCTATTGTGTTCACATGCTCAATTATAGCAATTTGGACAATTTCAAGGGCCATAATCCAGTCTTGCATGGGCGGATCTGGCTAGTTTACGAAAGGAACTGAGCTCTCATGGATATCTAACTACTGTATAAGTTTGGTTGAGATACAATCAAATGTGAAGACTGTATCGTGTTAACAAGCTCTTTTATAGCAATTTTAGCAATTTTGACCATTTCAAGGGCCATAATCCAGTCATGCATAGGTGGATCTGGCTGGTTTTCGAAAGGAACCGAGCTCTCATGGATATCTAACTACTGTATAAGTTTAGTTGAGATACAATCAAAAGTGAAGACTGTATGGTGTTAACAAGAAATTGTTTACGGACGGACGACGGACAAATCGCCACGACATAAGCCCTGCTGGCCTTTGGCCAGTAGAGCTAAAAATTGACGAAATTCGAGGAAATGTGAACTTGGTCTGTGACACTTGATTACAAAGCCATATACATAATTTCAGCTCAATACATCAAAGCATGTAGAAAAAAAGTGCGGAAAACAAATATTCTTAGTCCAAAAAGGGGCATAATTCATTCAAAAAATATGAACTTGATCTGTGACACATCACTACAAAGCCTTATACAAAATTTCAGCTCAATAGCTCAAAGTATGTAAGAAAAAAGTGCGGAAAACCCGAACGGACGGAGAGACAGACGGAGGGACGGAGGGACATGACCATACCATAATACGTACCGTTTTTAAGAAACGGTCGTATAAAAATGCAGTATCAAGAGTGTTAACAAGATATTTTTAAGACAAACAATCTGACAAAATTTCAAACTGCTGTAGCAAAAATTGCGGCCTCTGGAGTGTTAACAAGATTTTCCTTCAATTTGACCTAGTGACCTACTTTTTGACCCGCCATGACCCATGACAAACATTCTGATTAAGTTTCAACATGCTCAAGTTGAAAATGCGGCCTCCAGAGTGTTAACAGGATTTCGCTTCAATTTGACCTAGTGACCTCGTTTTTGACTTCACATGGCCCAGTTTCGAACTTGTCCAAGATTTGAAGGAGATGAATGTTCTGATACACTTTCATGAAGATTGGATGCAAAATGTAGCCTGTAGAGTGTTAACAAGCTGAAATGTTGATGACGCACGGTGGACGACGGACGGACGCCGGACAAAATGTGATCACAATAGCTCACCTTGCACTTCGTGCATAGGTGAGCTAAAAATAGAAAATCTCTGTAACTGAATGAATGGATAACCTATGACTAAAAGTGGAAAACATTGTGTCAAAAGGAGAAATTGCTCGTTTTGAGCAATTTCTTCTTTTGTCACTATGTTTTTAAAAAGCCATCTATGCTGCCAAGGCGTCAGAAAGTGTCTATATGAGGGAAAGGGTTAATCCTTATACACCTGCAGACGCATTTTGATGCAATAGCAGCAGACTTAACTTTACTTTTGAAAATTGATTGATTGGGGTTTAACGCCGTTTTTAACAATTTCTCAGTTATATCACGGCGGCCAGTTCACCTACTCATGCATTTCCTGGTTTCCTCACACCAGTACTCCACACAACAAACTTCCCAAGCAATTGGCTGCTTTTCCACATAGACTTAGCCCATTGGTGGAAGACGAATGACGCATGTCGCATTGACTTATGTCAATCGTTGGAAAGAAAGTTGGCCGAGCCGGGATTCAAACTCACAACCCCTGGATTGACAGCCCGCGTCTCTACCGACTGAGCTACCGGGGCTCGGCTTACTTTTGAAAACATTGTTATTAAAGTTTTAACAATGCACATATAAGGAAAACAAGCTCCACCCCCTGGCGGCCATGTTTTTTAACGGATTGGAAATATTTGAACAATCTTGGTAAAGGGTGCCCCAAGGAACATTTGTGCAAAATAATTTTCAAATCGGGCCAGTACTTTTGGACAAGAAGATTTTTTAGGTTTTAACAATGCACATATAAGGAAAATAAGCTCCGCCCCCCCTGGTGGCCATATTTTTCAAGGGATCGGAAATATTTGAACAATCTTGGTAGAGGGTGCCCTAAGGAACATTTGTGCAAAATAATTTTCAAATCGGGCCAGTACTTTTGGACAAGAAGATTTTTTAAGATTTGGCAATTTTCCCCTTTTCTGATGCCGCAGCAACCAAAGTTCTACTTGGAATTAAATTCTCTGAACAACTTTGGAAGAGGACCTCCTAAGGACCATTCCTTTGAAGTTATTTTGAAATCTGTCCATTGGTTTAGTAGAAGAAGTCAGTTGTAGGAAATGGTTAACAGACGGACAGACGACGACAACGATGCCGGGTGATCACAAAAGCTCACCTTGCACTTCGTGCTTAGGTGAGCTAAAAATGAGCTAAACAAAAAACCTTTACAGGACGACCACGCCAGGGTCATGACAATAGCTCTCGGTTTTTTCTAAAGTCGAGCTAAAAATGCAGTTTCCAGAGTGTTAACAAGATTACCCTTCAATTTGGCCTAGTGACCTAGTTTTCAACCCGGCATGACCCATATCCGAATTTGGCCTAGATATCATTTAGACAAACATTCTGACCAAATTTCAAGCTGCTGAAGCAAAAAATGCGGCATCCAAAGTGTTAACAAGATTTTCCTTCAATTTGACCTAGTGACCTAGTTTTTGACCCGGCATGACCCATATTCGAACTTGGCCTAGATATCATTCAGCTCAACATTCTGAACAAATTTCAAGCCACTGAAGCAAAACATGCAGCTTCTACAGAGTTAACAAGATTTCCCCTCAATTTGGCCTAGTGACCTAGTTTCTGATCCAATATGACCCATATTTGAACTTGACCTAGATATCTTTAAAGACAAACATTCTGACCAAATTTCAAGCTGCTGAAGCATAAAATGCGGCATCCAAAGTGATAACTAGATTTTCCTTCAATTTGGCCTAGTGACCTAGTTTTTGACCCGGCATAACCCATATTCGAACTTGACCTAGATATTTTTAAGACAAACATTCTGACAAAATTTCAAACTGCTGAAGCAAAAATTGCAGCCTCTGGAGTGTTAACAAGATTTTCCTTCAATTTGACCTAGTGACCTACTTTTTGACCCGACGTGACCCATGTTCAAACTTGACCTACATATCATCAAGACAAACATTCTGATAACGTTTTAACATGATCAAGTTGAAAATATGGCCTCAAGAGTGTTAACAAGATTTCCCTTTAATTCGACCTAGTGACCTAGTTTTTGACCTCATATGGCCCAGTTTCGAACTTGTCCAAGATTTTATGGAGATGAACGTTCTGATAAACTTTCATGAAGATTGGATGCAAAATGTAGCCCGTAGAGTGTTAACAAGCTCAAATGTTGACGACGCACGACGGACGACGCATGGACGCCGGACAAAATGTGATCACAATAGCTCACCATGCACTTCGTGCATAGGTGAGCTAAAAAATGGCAATTTAGAATATACCATTCTAATGAATTACACACATTCATAATCGTTTGAATATCTTCCAAGTTAATATACAAAATTGGCATGTCATTGAATATTGGCTTTACCAACTGCAATAAGGCAACAGTTTCCCATCAACTTGTCCAATATCTCCCATTCACAATTCTAACCCTTTCTCTGATACAGACATTTGGAAACATTGATGGAAAAAGAGAAACTACTATGAGTACTGTGGCTGATCATAAATAACACTTAAAGAACTTGTTTGATAAACAAGTCAAACAAGCGGCTTGGCCTCTCAAGAGATTTTTCTTAAATTTGGCCTAGTTTTTGTTTCAACATATTAACCCATATTTTCAGATTAACCTAGATATCACCAAGACAATCATTCTGACACATTTTCAACATGCTCGTCTTCTAGAGGGTCCACAGGCTTTTACTTAAATTTGGCCTATAGTGACCTTGTTCTTGACCAGACATGACCCAATTTTGAATTTGGCTTAGGTATCAGCAAGACGAACATTCTGACAAAGTTTCAACAAACACGAGTGAAAATGATCTCTAGAGTGTCAACAAGATCTTTCTAAAATTTTGCCTAGTTTTTTACATGCCGTTTACCTTCTTGTGGAATTTGGTTAAAATCAGTCAAGTTTAAAGAAAGTTATTGATCAGAAAAAGGAAAACTACACTATTCTTATAGCCAGAATTATTAATTGGAAATTATCTGCAACATTTAATATGAAACTTTAAATTTGATTCTTTTTTGTCAAAGGCTATTGTGAGAAATTATTCATGATAAACAACTTTTTCCCTACAATGTTTTCAACTCTCTTCAATGATCACATTATATCTATTGAGATTTATATCATGATGAGCAATTTCTCCTCCTGCCACAATTTTTTCAACTCTGTCGATACTATATTTAATACATTCATTTATAGAGATTTTCCATAATCTTGCCTCAATGTTTTAACCCTTTCCAACATACAAGAAATCTGCAGCAGACGACTTTGGAAACACCTTGTTAAAACAAGAGGGCCATGATGGCCCTAGATTGCTCCCCTTAATTATTCTAAATGCAACCTCCACAGTGTTAACAAAATTTTCCTTCATTTGGCCTAGATGTCTTGGCTTAGATATCATTCAGTTCAACATTCTGACCAAATTTTAAGCTGCGAAAGCAAAAAATGTGGCTTTTATAGTGTTAACAAGATTTCCCTTCAATTTGGCCTAGTGATCTAGTTTCTGACCCAATATGACCCATATTCGAACTTGACCTGGACTCTAGTGTGTTAACAAGATTTTCCTTCAATTTGACCTAGTGACCTACATTTTGACCTGACATGACCCATGTTCGAACTTGACCTAGATATCATCAAGACAAACATTCTGATAAAGTTTCAATATGCTCAAGTTGAAAATATGGCCTCCAGAGTGTTAACAAGATTTCCCTTCAATTTGACCTAGTGACCTAGTTTTTGACCTCATATGGCCCAGTTTCGAACTTGTCCAAGATTTGATGCAGATGAATGTTCTGATAAACTTTCATGAAGATTGGATGCAAAATATAGCCTGTAGAGTGTTAACAAGAGCAAATGTTGATGACGGACGCCGGACGAAATGTTATCACAACAGCTCACCTTGCACTTCATGCATAGGTGAGCTAAACACAGAAATCTCTATAATAATTGAAGGTATAATTACCTAAGAGTTGAAAACATTGTGGCAAAAGGAGAAATTGCTCATTTTGTCACAGTGTTTTCAAAAGTCTGCAGCAGAGGCGTCAAAAAGCTTCTATAGGTGGGAAAGGGCTTTATGTGAGAATGGGTTGATTCTTTTTATTCCATGTCTTCTTTTACTATAAAATGAAATATTCCAGGACAGAAAACTGATTGGCTGTCATATCAGCATCCAAGTAAAATGTTTTGATTGGGTGAGGCCCACCAGATCACAGAACAGTTAACAATAGGCGAGCCACAGCCGAGAGACGTGTGTCTATGAGATCCAATACTTGTGGGTTAATTATACTATCTAGGCCATAATGTCCAGCTTTCACATTAATTGGAAAAAAAAATAATAATCATACAGGTATGTTTTTAAAGATTTTTTATTTCTTATCATATTTTTTTATGTTATATTTGTTCGATGCTTTTTTTCTTCTTCTTTTGCCATAATGTTTCAACTAGATTCAATAATTAATATTGAGATTTTTCATATTTTTGTCTACATGTTTTCAGTTGTTTAATTGCTACAGATTTGTTGTTTGTGTGAGAAAGAGTATATACTATTAACGTTATATTATATTTGTAAAGTCGTCTGCATATGAATCACTTGGAGAAAAAAACATATAGCATAATGGAACTTTTCAACTTTTGAAAACAAGTAGAAAACAGTGTGGGCAAAGGAGAAATTGGAGAAATTTCTTTTTCTCCAACAATGTTTTAACCCTTTCCCTCATAGGGCAATTCTGCAGCAGACGACTTTAAACGTATTTTGTCAACAAATAGAAAATCTCCATAATTGAATGGATAACCTATGACAAAAAGTGGAAAACATTGTGGCAAAAGGAGAAATTGCACGTTCTGTGCAATTTCTTCTTTTGTCACTATGTTTTCAAAAAGCCGTCTGCTGCAGAGGCGTCAGAAAGCATCTATATAAGGGAAAGGGATAAACAGTTGTCTACTGCTTAGAGTTGATAAAAAGTCCCCTTTACCAGTGAAAGGGTTAAAATTGGTTTTATTTGACTTCATTTTTTTATCTCTGCAGCAGATAACTTTTGGAAAACAGTGCGGGAACAAAATAATTATTGATATTTTGAGACAAACTTATAACACTAACAAACGAAATGCAGAATATTTTATAGTTTAAACCTATTTATTTTACATTGATTACAAAACAAGCTTTCAGCTTATATTAAACAAGCTCTATGTCTGCTTCCTGAAGACTTAACCCTTTCCCTCATATAGACGCTTTCTGACGCCTCTGCAGCAAGCGGCTTTTTGAAAACATAGTGAAAAGAGAAGAAATTGCTCAAAACGAGCAATTTCTCCTTTTGCCACAATGTTTTCCCCTTTTCGTCATAGGTTATCCATTCAATTATACAGATTTTCCCTCTTTTGTCAAAATATGTTCAAAGTTGTCTGCTGCAGAATTGTCGTATGGGGGAAAGGGTTAACCAATACCTGCGCCGTTTGCGTGGAAAATCTCAGTCAGAACCCGCTCATCACCGGTTGATATCCCACCAAGTTACCACATTTTGTTTTTTAGTGACAGACCAATTGGCGGTACTATATCGTAGGGTTTTGAACTCCAGTCCATCCATTTATAACAAATATTCCACACAATGCATTTGCTTTCATGAACATTAAATACAATTTAATAATATCAAGACATCCCTCTGAACCCGTAATTGTGTTCAGGAATTGAGAGCTACTGTAGAAAGAGATATTTGAAGTTATCTATTGCTGATATTGTATTAAGATTTTAACAATATGGAGCGATTCTAGATTGATTGATTGGGGTTTAACGCCGTTTTTAACAATTTCTCAGTCATATTACGGCGGCCAGTTCACCTACTCATGTGTTTCCTGGTTTTCTATCACCAGTACTCCACACAACAATCTTTCCAAGCAACTGGCTGCTTTTCCACATAGACTTAGCCCATTGTTGGAAGAGGAATGACGCATGTCGCATTGACTTTTTGTCAAGCGTTGGAAAGAAAGTTGGCCGAGCCGGAATTCAAACTCACAACCCCTGGTATGACAGCCAGTGTTGTTACCGACTGAAAGAGATATTTGAAGCTATCTGTTGCTGATATTGTAATAAGATCTTAACAATATGGAGCGATTCTAACCTAGATTTCAGTAAGTGTGTTTGGAATTGGCTGTAAGAGAAGGATTGAAATAAATCTCATTAAAACCAGACTAAAACCTCACTGCAGTAACAATTAAATTATTGCAGGTCGTCTCAGGTTGATCTTTGTGTCAGCCAATCAAAGTGTCTAGAGAAGCAGTGATTGTCGAGTGTTCAAACTGTATAGTAAACCATTTCAATAACTCTATAGCAAAACTGAGCAATCAAATTGCGATTTCACAAGACAAAAAAAAGAAGTACATGCTTATGTATATTTGAATTATTAGGATTAATTCAAGAAGACCCTTTTTGAGTTGTTGTCTGATCTTATTATAATATCCTGCTATCAGATTTACAATTTAACAAGAGCTGTCGGAGGACAACGCGCTCGACTATTCCACTGCTTATTTAATTTACTGAGATAATGGACTTTAATGTAGTTGCATGCAAAACATTATCAACAATTTCTAAAAGGGTGATAATTTGGATTATATGCAGGATCGAGTTATTTAACTTGATTATTTTCATAGGCGTGATGGTTAGGAAGGGTTGTATAACGTTTCAATGGAATGTATCAAGTAGTTACTAAGATATGGACTCTTAATGTAGTTGCACGCAAACCTTTAACCAAGTAAAAAATGGGCAACAATTTGCACCATAATTATGCTCTACACTCTAAATGTAGATGCAAAACTTTTGCCTGAATTTCTAAGTCCAAAAACGGCCATAACTTGCATAAAATGCTGAATAAAGTTATTGTACTTAATTTTTTACATATGAGTGATGGTTGGGAAGGGCTGTAAAAAGTTTCAATGCAATGCATCAAGTAGTTACTAGGATATGGTTTCTTAATGTAGCTGCATGCAAAACTTTAACCAGAATTTCTAAGTAAAAAAGGCCATATAACTTGCATTACATGCAGGATAGAGTTATTTAACTTGAAAATCAACATGGTTGTGATAGTTTGGAAGGGTTGTATAAAGTTTCAAAGCAATGCATCACGTAAATACTAGGATATCGACTCTTAATGTAGTTGCATGCAAAACTTTAACCAAATTTCTAGTTAAAACAAGATCACCGCATACGGCACAGACGCTCGACTGATAGGGAGAATTTTTTTTTTAAAAAATGAGCTTAACAAAAAACCTTAACTGGACGACCACGCCGCCACCGCCGCCGCCGACGACGCCGACACAAGGGTCATGACAACAGCTCTCGTTTTTTTCCAAAAGTTGAGCTACAAATGGGCCATATATTGCAAAATATACTGGATAGAGTTATCATACTTGATTGTTTACATAGGTGTGATAGTTGGGAAGGGTTGTATAAAGTTTCAATGCAATACATCAAGTAGTTACTAAGATATGGTCTCTTAATGTAGTTGCACACACAAATTTAACCAGAATTTCTAAGTAAAAAAAAGGGCCATAACTTGCATAAAATGCAGGATCGAGTTATTTAACCCTTTCCCTCATACGACAATTCTGCAGCAGACGACTTTGAACGTATTTTGTCAAAAAATAAAAAATCTCCATAATTGAATGGATAACCTATGACAAAAAGTAGAAAACATTGAGGTAAAAGGAGAAATTGCTTGTTTTGAGCAATTTCTTCTTTTGTCACTATGTTTTCAAGAAGCCGTTTGCTGCAGAGGCGTCAGAAAGCGACTATATGAGGGAAAGGGTTAACTTGAAAATCAACATAGTTGTGATAGTTTGGAAGGGTTGTATAAAGTTTCAAAGCAATCCATCACATAAATACTAGGATATCGACTCTTAATGTAGTTGCATGCAAAACTTTAAACAAATTTCTAGTTAACAAAGGGCCATACATTGCAAAATATACTGGATAGAGTTATCATACTTGATTGTTTACATAGGTGTGATGGTTTGGAAGGGTTGCATCAAGTAGTTAATAAGATATGGTCTCTTAATGTAGTTGCACGCAAAACTTTTACCAGAACTGCATAAAATGCAAGATAGAGTTATCAAACTTGATAATCTACATAAGTGTGATAGTTGGGTAGGGTTGTATAAAGTTTAAATGCAATGCATCTAGTAAATACTGAGATATAGACTCTTAATTTAGTTGCACGCAAAACATTAACCAGAATTTCTAAGTAAAACTAGAATGGAGTGCTCCGCGGAGCATGTGTGTCACCTGCACCTGCTCATTGAAAGTGTGACGAAAAAGTGTGACGGACAGAAAGACGGACGGACGGACGAACGGACAACGCCATTTCAATATCCCCCTCCCTGATAAATCAGGCGGGGGATAATAATTCCAGTGCAACACGCCGACAATATGCACAACTAGGCTTGGTATCAATCATTCTTGTGAAGTTATATTGAATTCTGACCAAGGGTTGCTGAGAAATAGTGTTCACAAGAAATATCTACAGACAAACGGACGGACGGACTGACCGACAAGCGTGTCTCATATACAGACGCTTTCTGATGCCTCTGGAGCAGACACCTTAAAAAAACATTGTCGCTAAAGGAGAAATTGAGCAATCAGCTAAAAATGGTCAATTTTCATAAATCAATTGGGGCTACAGTTCTAGCTTTTTTTGTAAAGTGAAACTATATGGCATATAGGCAGATCGTAAAGGTTCTAGTGACTGTGTGATTGCACAGCCTAGATCAAGTCTTCACCGTCCACTAATGCAAGGGGCGTTTTGCACGTTCTCAAATCCTTATTTGACCTCCGGGTACTCAAAAGAATCGTCTCAGTGACATATGATTTACTGAAGGCTAATGTATATATCGTGGAAGCAAGACCTATTAACCCTTTCCCACATACGACATTCCTGCAGCAGACGACTTTGGAACATATTTTGTAAAAAAGTGGAAAATCTCTAAAATTTAATGGATAACCTATGACTAAAAGTAGAAAACATTGGGACAAAAGGAGAAATTGCTCGTTTTGAGCAATTTCTTCTTTTGTCACTATGTTTTCAAAAAGCCATTTGCTGCAGAGGCGTCTAAAAGCGTCTATATGAGGGAAATGGTTAACTCCTCCTTATCTAGTCCTGAGACTCCATTATGAGCCCAAGTTGATGGACGTGAATAATTCCTATAGATTTGAACATGACGAATGTATTCGACACAAAACAAGTGGCAAAAAACCATAATAATAAATCATTAGTAGTGTTTTGATCCATAATTAATATTTTTTTGTAATGGTACACCATTCCTGCTTTGAGGTTAAAAAGGTTCGATACCCGGTTGCGGCGCGTTCTTTCGGGCGATGTTTTCCATTGCCTCTCACCTCTGATTTATGTGAGAAAGTAGTCAGTGGCTTCGAAAGAATGTTGTGTAAGTACTGGTGTGGGAAAGCCAGGAAAACATGGGTAGGTGCACTGACCGCCGTGATATGACCAAAGCTGTTAAAAGCGGCGTTAAACTCCAAACAAACAAACAAACAAATTGAGGTTAAAAAACCTTCTCTTGTTAACCCTTTCCCTCATATAGACGCTTTTGGATGCCTCTGCAGAAGACGGCTTTTTGAAAACAGTGACAAAAGAAGAAATTGCTCAAAACGAGCAATTTGCTCCTTTAGTCACAATGTTTTCCACTTTTAGTCATAGGTTATCCATTCAATTATAGAGATATTCTATGTTTTGACAAAATATGTTCAAAGTCATCTGCTGCAGAATTGTCGTATAAGGGAAAGGGTTAATTAAATTGCTATATGTACTCTTCATCTCAGCCATGATGATGGATTCACATTAGTTTCAGCAATATTTCGTGGAAGAAGGTGGTGCAGATGTAGAGCATTGGCCTCTTGTGCCAAAGGTCCAGGGTTCGAGTCCCGTGATCAGCTTCTGACTTTGGGATTTTTTCAACAAAAACTGCGCAATTAATGGTTAAGTCTTCAGGAAGAAGACATCTTGATTAATATAAGCCGAAAGCTTGTTTCACAATCAATGTAAAATAAATGAGTTTAAAAAATTCAGTTATATTACAACTGCCACTCACTGAGTTCACCTATCAATGTGACCCCTGACCTTCATGGATAAGCACTTCTTACAAACATGCCTTCCTTTGATAAAATGTCTTCAATTTCACTTTCATTTATAAATATTTTATTTCTAGATGTTTTCAAAGTCATTTGCTGCAGATTTGTTGTATGTGGGAAAGGGGTTAACCATATAACTTAACATTTTGATTCCTCACTCTAAGTTCTATTGTTATCAGAAATGGATTCCTTCAAAATCTTGAATTTCGATACATCAAATTTAATTGTTCCCCTGTTATTATAATTATGTTATAGACATTTTATTACAATTGTCTGCTTTTGTCACAATGTTTTCAACTCTATTTACAGTTGTACTTTCACTTATAGATATGTTCTATTCAATTGCCTACATATAGCCCTGTCCGGAAAGGTGTTGCCGTACTTTGATTTTTTACTTCCCTTGCGCTACTCTTTACAAATTGAAATCGATAAAGGCCATCGCATCGTTTTCAGTCACTTCCGGAGAGGTTTTGTCAAAATGGAACTTTCTTACCTACGTTTGACATGAGTCATTTTTCTTTCACCAATGGGCTTAGTCTAGAGATTGTGTCAAAACATAGAAAATCTCTTTAATTGAATGAATAACCTATGACTAAAAGTGGAAAACATTGTGACAAAAGGAGAAACTGCATGTTTTGTGCAATTTCTTCTTTTGACACTAGCGTCTATATGAGAGACAGGGTTAATAATTAAATATTAATTTTAAAAGAATTTACTGTTATAATTCCATTTAACATATATACAAGTGCCCAGTATATGAAGACCTTTAGTACAGGTCATTTAAAGTGCACGGATGGGGCACCTGAGGTCTCCATTATCATGAAATGAAATTAGTCCTGACCTTGATGATCAATCAGACAACTCCAATAAATGAATTGTAATGTAAAAATAAGACAAAAACCTGATTTTCAATTCATATTGTTTACTTCGTTATTAATATTAATTTTATATGAAACGAAATTAAAATATTTACAAATACCTGTTTTTGGTGTTTATATTACATAATGAAAATAAGTAAGTGCTGGTAAACCTTATCCACATGTAGATCCTCATTGCTGCATAAACATTGATCAGACAATCATTGCAAACTGTGGAAAAAGTAGAAATTGCTCATAAGGGTCAATTTCTCCTGTTGTCACAATGTATTCAACTCATTCCAATGATTATAGGGAAATTTAATTATACTTTCAATTTTAGAGATTTTCAATAGCAGGTGACTGGTGAGGCTCTAACTCAAAAGTAAATTGCTCATTATAAGCAATAAATCATTTTGCCGCAATGTTTTCTAAAGTGGCCTGCTGCAGTTTTTCACGGCAGCCAGTTCATTTATTCATGTGATTTCTGCGTTTCTTTCCAAGAAACTGGCTGATTTTCCATATAGACCGTTACCCCATTGGTAGAAGACGAATGACGCTTGTCACAGTGTCTTTTTTCCATTGTCGGAAAGAAAAATTGCCGATCTGGGGATCAAACTCACAATCCCTGGATTGACAGCTCACGTACGTCCATACAGACTGAGCTACCAGGGAACAGAGTTAACCCTTTCCCCCATATGACAATTCCGCAGTAGACGACTTTGAACATATTTAGTCAAGAAAGGAAAATCTATAATTGAATGGAATACCTATGACTAAAAGTGGAAAACATTGTGGCAAAAGGAGAAATTGAATGTTTTGAGCAATTTCTTCTTTTGTCACTATGTTTTCAAAAAGCTGTCTGCTGCAGAGACGTCAGAAAGCGTCTATATGAGGAAAGAGGAAAAGGGATAAGGAATTATGGTGAAAGAAGGATAGAACATTCATCAAGACTGTACAAAGAGTTAACATATACAGAAAACAACAAACATCCTAATATTTTACACAAACAACATCAAATCAACATTGAAATATCAGAATATATTGTAATAACTTCTCATGATGGGATCAATAAATGATACATTAAAACAAACTTAAACTAAATGGAAATGAAACAAGAGGGCCATGATGGCCCTGGATCGCTCACCTTAATTATACAATGTACTGCAATGCAAAACACATCAAGACAATTATTCTGAATGCATCCTCCACAGTGTTAACAATATTTTCCTTCATTTGGCCTAGTGATCTATATTTTTTTACCTGATATGACCCATATTCCTACATGGACTAGATATCATTAAGACAACATTCTGACAAAGTTTCAACTTGCTCAAAGTAAAAATGCGGCCTCCGGAGTTTGAACAATATTTTCCTTTATTGACCTAGTTTCTGATCCAATATGACCCATATTCGAACTTGACCTAGATATAATTCAGACAAACATTCTGACCAAATTTCAAGCTGCTGAAGCAAAAAATGTGGCATCCAAAGTGTTCACAAGATTTTCCTTCAATTTGATCTAGTGACCTAGTTTTTGACCCGGCATGACCCATATTCGAACTTGGCCTAAATATCATTCAGCTCAACATTCTGAACAAATTTCAAGCCGCTGAAGCAAAACATGCGGCTTCTACAGAGTTAACAAGATTTTCCCTTAATTTGGCCTTGTGACCTAGTTTCTGATCCAATATGGCCCATATTTAAACTTGACCTAGATATCTTTAAGACAAACATTCTGACCAAATTTCAAGCTGCTGAGGCAAAAAATGAGGCATCCAAAGTGTTAACAAGATTTTCCTTCAATTTGGCCTAGTGATCTAGTTTTTGACCCGGCATGACCCATATTCGAACTTGGCCTAGATATCATTCAGCTCAACATTCTGAACAAATTTCAAGCCGCTGAAGCAAAATATGCAGCTTCTACAGAGTTAACAAGATTTTCCCTCAATTTGGCCTAGTGACCTAGTTTCTGACCCAATATGACCCATATTTGAACTTGACCTAGATATCTTTAAGACAAACATTCTGACCAAATTTCAAGTTGCTGAAGCAAAAAATGCGGCATCCAAAGTGTTAACAAGATTTTCCTTCAATTTGACCTAGTGACCTAGTTTATGACCCGGCATAACCCATATTCGAACTTGACCTAGATATTTTTAAGACAAACATTCTGACAAAATTTCAAACTGCTTAAGCAAAAATTGCGGCCTCTGGAGTGTTAACAAGATTTTCCTTCAATTTGGCCTAGTGACCTACTTCTTGACCCGACGTGACCCATGTTCGAACTTGACCTACATATCATTAAGACAAACATTCTGATAAAGTTTCAACATGCTCAAGTTGAAAATGTAGCCTCCAGAGTGTTAACAAGATTTCGCTTCAATTTGACCTAGTGACCTCGTTTTTGACCTCATATGGCCCAGTTTCGAACTTGTCCAAGATTTTATGGAGATGAACGTTCTGATAAAGTTTCATGAAGATTGGATGCAAAATGTAGCCTGTAGAGTGTTAACAAGCTCAAATGTTGACGACGCACGACGCACGACGCACGACGGACGCCGGACGGACGCCGGACAAAATGTGATCCCAATAACTTTTTTTTTTACAGTTTGTCACTAAGTAGACTTCTTTAAAGTCTTGATGATTTGTTTACGTTTAATCGTATAAACATTTTCCTCTTTGCACACGACATGAGAAAAGTTCAGGGAGAACAAACTTCTGATAAAATTTGATGACTTTAACAAAACATTTTTGACAAAATTGTTCATTGAACGAAATCCGTTCAATATGTATATCGGATAATGTCCAAATCACGAAGTCACACCATGATGAGTTTGTAAGAGCCATCTGGGCTTGCACTTGATAATAGTCATTATGATTATGTTTAAGCTGAACTTTGTCCTTGTTTTTTTCACAATATAATTGAGAATCTTTGGAAGCATCATCAATTTTGGAAAGTCTCCATTTAAATGGACACTTGACTTCCAGAACATCATTTTGGCCATTATCGTTCACTAAACCATCCGGACTGGAACCATGAAATGGGATGTCGGCTTTAACATATAGTCCCGTATCAGTTACAAATATCTTATGAGCAGCAGCCTTTGTAACTAGTACATACTTCCGTCTAGCTGCTGGCATTGTTTTGTTCTGTAAAGTTCTGTGTTTGAAAAATCCGGTATCTTTTCACAATCGTCAATCCAACCGTGTTTATTTAGGGTCGACGGATGCGGTCATATTTCTCCTAATGGGGAAACAAATCTTTCCAAGTTCCTTCGTTTTTCGAAATTCTCATCCTCCAAGCTCAACTCGCTTAACGGTCGTTTGCGAAGAATATCCGTTCCTTTTGCACGTTTAATCAACTCTGATTTAACTCCTGATACATACTGTCCATGACCACGGAGATACAATTTCAACTCGCTAACATTCAACTTATCAAAATCCAAATCTTTACGCATCGCTGATTCATTCTCTTTATTTGTAGCCATTTGTATAGATTAGTTCTAGAAAATGCCCCCCGGAAGTAGAATTATTTCTGAGAATGCAAGGGACGTAATCGCGCCACGGGCAGATAACACCTTTCCGGACAGGGCTATAGTTGTCTGCTGCAGATTTGTTGTATGTGGGTTATGTGTACCATGGGTAGAATATACCATGGCAACCAGAGTTCTGCATGGAATTAATTTTTTTGAACAACTTTGAATCAGGATCACCCAAGGATTATTCCTACCAAGCAGGGTTTTTTTTCTGAAAAAGGGGAAGGGGCCTGGGGCCTTTGAGAAGGGGAAAATTTCGCGGCATTTTAGAATAAAGGGGAAAAATTGTAAACTGGTATAAAACTATAATGTGCATGTTTAACTTTTATCATTACAAGGCCATTTGTCTATTTTTCATGTTCTTGAACTCCTCCACTAGATTGTCATAATCCAGTTCACTCAAACTATACCACTGTCAAGGGTCGAAATTAGCAAGATTTTCTACTTGCATTTTTTCGCAAGTGCTATTTTTTGTTACTTGCTAAATGAGAAAACAACTTATTAGAACTTTAATTTTAAGCAACACAATGTGAACTACAATAATGCAATACACTGTTATGGTCAATCATGAATGTAATGTAAACATGGTCCAAAACATGCTGTGAAAAGAAGCTGCTGAGACTGTCAGATATACAACATAGTCTAAAAACTGTGTTTCCATTTCTTGCTCCATATGGCAAAGTATGGGGTCTTTTCTGACTTAGTCAAGACAACATCCATCTTGTCACAGCAGTTTTTGGGTCAACATCAGCAACTTTAATTCTCATCAAAATATCAAGTATTTCAGTACCAAGCCTACACCTCAAGTCAAATTTTATTCTGTCCATTGTGGAAAGTTAAATGAGATTTAAGCTAATGTTCAAAAGTGAAAAATGAAAAAAAAAATTATCGGAGGGGAATTTATATTTTTAGGGGAAAAACTATGCTTATTTTCCGAGGGGAAGGGGCCGTTAAGCGGCCCCTTTTATATAAGGTAAAAAAAACCTGCCAAGTTTAGTCAAAATCCATACAGTGGTTTTGGAGAAGATGTCAATTCAATTTAAGAAATTGACGGACATCAGGCCATCACAAAAGCTAAACAAGAGGGCCAAGATGGCCCTAAATCGATCACCTAATTGATAGTAAATTAGTAGCAAATATTTAACTGCAAATATCTGGAAAATTTTGTCAGCGAGTGCAAATGAAACTGAAAGGAGTGGACACTTCTCAAGAAACAGCTTATCAGTAAAGGCCATTTATATCTTGAAATCTAACAAGAACTTTAATAAGAATGGAATTATAAAGTTTTTGTCATTTTGCACCTTTCCTGATGCCCCCTTGCTGCCCTGTTTTTCAACGAAATCAATATGGCTTCAACAGTTTATTTAGAGGGTCACTTAAGAAACATTTCTACCAAATTATCTTGCAATCGCACAAGTAGATTATGGAGGAAAAGGATTTTAAAATTTGGGTATTTTTCTCACTTTCTGATGCCGCAGCAACCAAAGTTCTCAATGGAATTTTAATCTTTGAACAATTTTGAAAGAGGACCACCAAAGGAACATTCTTGTGATGTTTTGTGGAAATTGGTCTATTGGAATGGTTACAGGAGTTGGTTGTCATTTGTAGCTAAAAGTTCAATTTACCCTTTTTTTGATGACGCCTGGTTGATATGATTGTGCAACCAATCAAAACGGCTTAAACAAATTAAATAGAGGATCATTACAGTAAGATTCGCATTATATTTTCTTAAAATCAGACAAACACTTTCATAAAAATGGAATTTTCAAATTTTGTAATTTTGCCCCTTTTCTGATGCCGCCTGACTGCCATGTTTTTCGACCAATCAGTATGGCTTGAACAATTTTTATAGAGGGTCACCCAAGGAACATTTCTACCAAATTATATTTGAATCTGACAGGCAGATTCGGAGGAGAAGATTTTTAAAGTTTGGACATTTTGTCCCCTTTCTGATGCCGCAGCAACCAAAGTTCTCATTGGAATTTTAATCTTTGAACAATTTTGAAAGAGGACCACCAAAGGAACATTCCTGTGATGTTTTGTGGTAATTGGTCTATTGGAATGGTAGCAGATGGTTGTCATTTGTAGCTAAAAGTTCAATTTACCCCTTTTGTGATGACGCCTGGTTGCTATGATTGTGTCACCAATCAAAACGGCTTAAACAAATTAAATAGAGGATCATTACAGTAAGATTCGTATTATATTTTCTTAAAATCAGACAAGCATTTGCATAAAAATGGAATTTTTAAATTTTGTCATTTTGCCCCTTTTTTGATGCCGCCTGACTGCCATGTTTTTCGACCAATCAGTATAGCTTGAACAATTTTTATAGAGGGTCACCCAATGAACATTTCTACCAAATTATATTTGAATCTGACAGGCAGATTCAGAGGAGAAGATTTTTAAAGTTTGGACCTTTTGCCCCCTTTCTGATGCCGCAGCAACCAAAGTTCTCAATGGAATTTAAATCTTTGAACAACTTTGAAAGAGGCCAACCAGAGGAACAGTCCTGTGATGTTTCACGGAAATTGTCCATGGAGTTTGGGAGGAGATGATGTTTAAAGCTAAAAGTTAACGCCGGACGGACGACGGACAAAAAGTGATCAGAATAGCTCACGTTGAGCCTTTGGCTCAGGTGATCTAAAAATGAGCATTTTGTGCTCAGGTGAGCTAAAAAGAATGTCCATTCAATTGTCTACAAATATTTTTGTCTTCTGCAGATTTCTTGTATGTGGGAAAGAGTTAACGGTCAGAAAAGAATGCCATTACCATTTTAAAACCATTACCTGATATTGGTAAATAGAATTTACATGGCACCCATAAATATGGGCGATGTTTTGATCTTAATTTAGATTTCGACACAAACATTAAAATACAATGTCAAAACAGTTTTAACAGACATATCGTAATCAGCTTATTATGTGTCACACAGAGATGCCAATACAGTGGTCACAGGTTCGAACCCCTGAAACAGAATGTCTTTTAAAGATGTACAAGAGGATCAGTACAGCTCCACTATCACAGAGCGAAATAACCAAAATCCCTATGTTGTCTGTCTTTTGTCAATTTAAAAGGACTTACAATCTCACTTAAAGAAATGTCTATGTACATCATTTTTTATTTTTTTTATGTATCAGTTAATTTTTCAAAATCAGACATAAATAGCTTTCTAAATCTTACACTCTGTGTAAACCAACCCATGCAAGCCCCTGGTGGCCATGTCTTTTGACCAATTTACATGACTTAAGGACAGTGTCCAATCTAGGAGGGGGCATCGTGCTTAATCTCACACTGTTCTGAATATTCCCGCCTAAATGTATGGAAGTGGGAGATTTTTTTCTGCATAGACAAAGAAGGAAAAATGCCTAAATTTGTTCATAAAATCAATTTACCGATAAAATTACCCCCTTGTTTTCGAATCCTAGAATGGACACTGCTTAACCCTTTCTGACATACAACAAATCTGCAGCAGCTAGACAACTTCGAAGACATTAATTAGTAAAAAGTATGGATAATCGCTATGAAGGTATAATTACTGAAAATAGTTGAAAACATTACGGCAAACGGAGAAATTGCTTGTGCAAATGCATCGAAATGCGTCTATAGGTGGAAGAGGGTTGAGGTAATCATACAGATGTGTCCCCATGAAGCATCAATGGTGCTTATATGAGTACCCTGTATTGGAAATAACCTGATTAGTTTACACAAGGCACAGCCGAGCCCCGGTAGCTCAGTCGGTAGCGACGAGGGCTGTCAATCCTGGGGTTGTGAGTTCGAATCCCGGCCATTTAGCGGGCATTAAAATATAAACGAGAAGTACAATGTAGTATTATCAAAAACTTAATATGTTTGTAAGAACTATATAATGGGAAATGATGGAAGTAGAAACAAAGTCTAGGCAATGAGAAAAAAAAAGTATCATGTAATATAAATAAGGGTGAATATATGTGTATGAGACGGTAATTACAAGAAAATCCGTCCCTATCCATAAATGGACCTCCAAATAACAGGAGATGGTATGAATTGTTTGTAGTCCCCAAGCCCTGAATGATGGTTTTATGAGTACCCTTATTAAGGTTGTCCATTTTTGTTAGATCCGTTTCCCAATGAGACTGAAGTCCCAACTAGAACTATCATTGATTGATTGATTGTTCGGTATTTAACATCGCTTTCAAATTTTTTTTATATCACAGCATTGCCTGGGTTAGTTACCAGTACTACTGGACCATTTATCATGACATCATTCAATCATTCGAAAATGCTAACCCCGCAACCCTGAGTGCCAAGGACCCGGCTGGGGATCGAACCCACAATTAGAACTATCACTAAAATTGATTAACACCTTCATATTTCGGCCTTGTCACATAAACATGGCAACCACAATCAAATATTGGTCTAGTTTAAAAATGATTCTTTCCAATATATTTACATGGAAATGGGATGGATCATAAGTTATTACACCATTAAAGATCTGGCTCTCTTACTATGAATTATTCACACATATTCATACAATTTCAAATACATTCAATAAACAAGAGGGCCATGAAGCCCTGGATCGCTCACCTGAGAATGTGCTATTTAAGACTTAACTCACATGGGGGAGATATATTCAAGACAAACAATCTGACAAATATTTATCAAGATCAAGTAAATAATGTGACTTCTGCATGTAGTGTAGTGTCAAAATGCTTTTTCTTAAATGTTATCAATTGACCTAGTTTTTGACCTGACAATTCCCATATTCAACTTGGCCTAGATATCATCAAGACATACTTTCTGACACAGTTTCAAGCTGCTCTGATGATGATGTAAACAAGAGAACCGCGTACGGCACAGACGCTCGACTGATAGGGAGAAAACAGAAAAAAAAACAAGAGGGCCATGATGGCCCTATATCGCTCACCTGATTTAATAGAACTTCAATAGTTTTCAAAGTCTTTTTAGGCCAATACTTTTGGACAAGAAGATTTTTAAAGTTTTAACAATGCACATATAAGGAAAACAAGCTCCGCCCCCTGGCGGCCATGTTTTTCAACGGATCAAAAATATTTGAACAATCTTCGTAAAGGGTGCCCAAAGGAACATTTGTGCAAAATAATTTTTAAATCAGGCCAGTACTTTTGGACAAGAAGATTTTTAAAGTTTTAACAATGCACATATAAGGAAAACAAGCTCCGCCCCCTGGCCGCCATGTTTTTCAACGGATTGGAAATACTTGTACAATCTTGGTAAAGGGTGCCCCAAGGAACATTTGTGCAAAATAATTTTTAAATCAGGCCAGTTCTTTTGGACAAGAAGATTTTTAAAGTTTTAACAATGCACATATAAGGAAAACTAGCTCCGCCCCCTGGCGGCCATGCTTTTCAACGGATCGGAAATATTTGAACAATCTTGGTAAAGGGTGCCCTAAGGAACATTTGTGCAAAATAATTTTCAAATTGGGCCAGTACTTTTGGACAAGAAGATTTTTAAAGTTTTAACAATGCACATATAAGGAAAACAAGCTCCGCCTCCTGGCGGCCATGTTTTTCAACGGATCAAAAATATTTGAACAATCTTGGTAAAGGGTGCACCAAGGAACATTTGTGCAAAATTATTTTCAAATCGGCCCAGTACTTTTGGACAAGAAGATTTTTCAAAGTTTAAACAATGCACATGTAAGGAAAACAGGCTCCGCCCCCTGGCGGCCATGTTTTTCAACGGATTGGAAATATTTGAACAATCTTGGTAAAGAGTGTCCCAAGGAACATTTGTGCAAAATTATTTTCAAATCGGGCCAGTACTTTTGGACAAGAAGATTTTTAAACTTTTTACAATGCACATATAAGGAAAATAAGCTCCGCCCCCTGGCGGCCATGTTTTTTAACGGATCGGAAATATTTGAACAATCTTGGTAGAGGGTACCCCAAGGAACATTTGTGCAAAATAATTTTCAAATCGGGCCAGTACTTTTGGACAAGAAGATTTTTTAAGATTTGGCAATTTTCCCCTTTTCTGATGCCGCAGCAACCAAAGTTCTACTTGGAATTAATTTCTTTGAACAACTTTGAAAGAGGACTACCTAAGGACCATTCCTGTGAAGTTATTTTGAAATCTGTCCATTGGTTTAGTAGGAGAAGTCATTTGTAGGAAATTGTTAACAGACGCCGACGACGACGACGACGGACGACGGACGGTGAGTGATCACAAAAGCTCACCTTGCACTTCGTGCTTAGGTGAGCTAAAAAATGAGCTAAACAAAAAACCTTAAACAGACGATCACACCGCCGATGACGCCAGGGTCATGACAATAGCTCTCGTTTTTTTTCAAAAGTCGAGCTAATAAACAAGAGGGCCAAGATGGCCCTAAATCGATCACCTAATTGATAGTAAATTAGTAGCAAATATTTAACTGCAAATATCTGGGAAAATGTTATCAGGGAGTGTAAATGAAACTGCAAAGGAGTGGACACTTCTCAAGAAACAGCTTATCAGTAAAGGCCATTTATATCTTGAAATCTAACAAGAACTTTAATAAGAATGGAATTATAAAGTTTTTGTCATTTTGCACCTTTCCTGATGCCGCCTTGCTGCCCTGTTTTTCAACGAAATCAATATGGCTTCAACAGTTTATTTACAGGGTCACTTAAGGAACATTTCTACCAAATTATCTTGCAATCGCACAAGTAGATTATGGAGGAAAAGGATTTTAAAATTTGGGTATTTTTCTCACTTTCTGATGCCGCAGCAACCAAAGTTATCAATGGAATTTAAATCTTTGAACAATTTTGAAACAGGACCACCAAAGGAACATTCTTGATTCGTATTATATTTTCTTAAAATCAGACAAACACTTTCATAAAAATGGAATTTTCAAATTTTGTCATTTTGCCCCTTTTCTGATGCCGCCTGACTGCCATGTTTTTCGACCAATCAGTATGGCTTGAACAATTTTTATAGAGGGTCACCCAAGGAACATTTCTACCAAATTATATTTGAATCTGACAGGCAGATTCGGAGGAGAAGATTTTTAAAGTTTGGACATTTTGTCCCCTTTCTGATGCCGCAGCAACCAAAGTTCAAAATGAAAGGATGACAACACCTTCAGTGTAGATTTTCTCAGTCCAAAAGGGGGGATAATTTGGTCAATATTAAGTTCAGGGTTATGGAACTTGTTGTATCAAGTTATGTTAAGACATTGAATAAGTTTAGGAAGTTTCAAAGCTATAGGTTAAATTGTGTTTCAGTTATCACCATTTTTCTACCTTCAAAGTAGATTTTCTAAATCGAAATGGGGAGATAATTTTGTCAATACTATTTACAGAGTTATGAAACTTGTTATATAAGGTCAACTTAAGACACTCAGCAAGTTTGTGAAGTTTCAAGCAAAAAAAAAGAAAAGTTTTTAAGATATGAAAAATGAAGTTTTTTAAAGTAAAACATATTTTTATTAGAAAATACTTACCAGTCATTTAATACCTGATATATCATCTCTATACACCTTAATTATCAAAAAAAAAACGCCCACGCTAGCATATCCCTCACGTATCCGTGACATACACGGCCGCCCGGAAGTACAGGCGCGCACGTGAGCGGGTAGTCACTTTTCATTCACCGTTAAGTATTGGTGACGACGCGGGGTTGGGAGGTGGGACTCTATAAATGACTGGTAAGTATTTTCTAATAAAAATATGTTTTACTTTAAAAAACTTCATTTTTATATCAAAAATACATTACCAGTCATTTAATACCTGATGACTTCGTAGCATAGGACGGGAGGTTCGACCAATACTTACTGTCGTTCCAGGTACGTTGTAGTATATTATTCCATATTTTTTTAAGAACAAACATACTTGATTCCAACGGATGTATAAAGGGAAAGAGGGGATTGAATACAGGTTCAATCGGTATTCACTTTATTTATGTGTTGGATTATGTGAATTAGCAAACCACTCGCTGTGAAGCCACAAGGGGACCCAGGCAGGACCGACTGCAACTGGTTCTTAGACAGGAACCCTTGTTGACACAGTAGAGTAAGGAGCCATCAGATTCATTGAATCTGATCTGCCCGGTTTCTACAGAGACGATCTGTAGTTAAAGCTAATAAAAAGACGGTTTTATAAGTAAAAAACTTTAAAGACGTCGATTCAAGAGTTCGTATGGAGCTCTTGTAAGCGACCAAAGGACGCAAGACAAATCCTATTTTGGAGTTAACTCCTACAATTGGGTTTTTTCTAATTCTAACCATCAGTCTGTGAAACTTAATGTAATTCGTTTCTACTGAAAGCAAAGAACTCACTTCCCTGTTAGTGTTCGCCAAGCAATACGAATTTATAATTCTCAGTAAAACTTAAGAAGCGGTAGCCGTCGACAAACGTTCAGAGAGATTGACCTACCTTATTAACATCAATCGGTAAGAACTGTCTATATCTAAGGAAGATGTAACGGTTATGTCGATAGGCAGGCCAGAAGGACGTATAACCACGGTCTCTGGGCCAGAGAAGCGTTCTGTCATCATCTTCCCTTTCAGAAGTGAAACCGGAAGTTGACGAACTGGTTCTCAGCCTCATTATGAACTCGGGGAGTAATTATTATTATTCCTTTGCGAATTCTGAACGTCCACTGCCGAATGAGTGGAATATAGTTGTCTATTCTGTATTAGTGAATCGACTCTGTCCGAAGGTACTCGAATTACCGCTAAGTCGGTGAAAAACGTCATACCCACGAACGTGAACCTCTTTGACGGAATTAATTCCGACTTCTGCGTGTTGGGTATTAAACCCAACCGCAGAATGGTCCGCCAGGCTAGGGATAGATCGTGAAATAGAAGTACACGATCCGTCCTGTGGGGAAGCCAATCGTCGAAGTATTGAAGAAGTTGGGGTCCTTTCATACGAAGAAAGGCTCCCATGCCCTGATATCTTCGTAAGCACTCGAGGGGCGGACTTGAGGCAGAAGGGAAGAGCCCTGAAATTGGAGCACTTCTCCCTCTATCACAAACCGAAGGTATTTCCTCGAGGAGGAAGCGATCGGGATGTGATAAAAAGGCGTGTGTTAGGTTCTAGAGAGACCGCCCAGTCGCCTTTCCGAATTGCAACTCGGATGGAGCGGGTCGACTCCATTTTGAATTTATCGACCGGAATCAATAGATTTAGCGCAGATAAATCTATAACCGGTCTCCACTTGCCGTCTTTCTTCGGAACAAGAAAAAGACGGCTGTAGAAACCCCGAAAATTGGGGTTGAGAACGCTCTCTATGGCATTATTTTTCAGAAGCGATGAAATCACCTCTGACATGGCCGGATGACGAGACGAAATGTCGATCGGCACGCCTGTCAGAGGAGGGGGGGAAATGAAGGGAATCAGATACCCTTCCTGTATCACAGACTAAATCCAACGATCCTATGTGACACTTTCCCACTCCTCCGTGATAAATGACAGGCGGCCCCCGACTGCAATCTCCGACCTTGGGATTGTCATAGAGAGGAGCGAATCCCTAGGGCTGCGGCTTCGGCTTCGTGTTAACTCTAGCAGGCTGCCGATGTTAGTACCCTGATAGGGGCGCTTCGGTTTAGCCGATTTCTGACCCGTGGAAGGGGTTTGTTTAGGCTGAAACGCCTTCACATACCGTTTTGGCTTCTTTGCTGGGTTGGGTTTCTTAGAACTACCCACATTCGCAGAATACGTTGAACGTTTCTGGCCCTGCGCAAAAGCCTTAGCTGCGTTCGCCGAAAGGCGTCGACTGTTCTGAAGCATCAGAAGCTGTCACCACAGCAATCCTTCCATCAAAGAGTTGTTTCGACTCCAATGGTGCGGCTTTCAGGCTGTCCTTGCTAGCACGTAGCAATGAGTTAGGAGCAACTATAACTGCGTCCCTCCTCATGGACAGTATCTCTGTGATGGTCTGAAGATTCAGTGCCATGAGATGCCTGTTGCCTGTGTCGAAAGCTTCGAGAATTCTGTTAGCCCCTAGGCTAGAGATATTCTCCTCTTTCAACAACAAAGACAGAGCGACTGCGAAATGGTTGTCATGAGATGACACCAATACACCCAGTCTTGCTCTGGCCTCCCACTTCTCTAGTATCTTAAAAGAGACCTGGACGGAAGCGGGTGCAGTTAACCCCAGTGTAGCTGCATCCCCGTCTAAAGCTGGCACTTTGACCGGGAAGAACTCCTTAGACGTAGAATACGCCTTAGAGTTGACCCATTTCCTAGAAATGGGTCCTGGGACCGACCAGCCTGGAGGTATAGCCTCTAGAGACCTGGTCGACTGCAATTGGTCTAACAACCTGCCCAAGTTGTTAGTTTGAGGAAGCAAGTGCACTGGCGAAAAGCTTGTACATTAAGTTCCTCTAGGCTCGAAAGGTTTTGCGACGTGGGGAGCGTCAACCTTAGGGCATGAAGTATTCGGCACCACCCGAAATACTTCGTCAATAGCCTGCTGAAGAGACCAACGCTCTACAGCTGGCTCCTCATCGGAAGTTGACCTATTTCCCTCATTATCGTCAGACGAAGATGTAGGGTTGTAGGTACTCCTCTGAGGTTGTCTACTCGGTATTCCAACCGGTAGATCTATGTCCGACTCAGCCAGGGATAAATCAGAAAATCCATGTTCTGCCGAAGATTTTGCGAAGCAGGCCCCCTCTCCGCAGCAGAGGACGGCCATGCAAAAACTTCTGCCGGGGCCGAACTGACCGTATTGGACGGTTTCGACCTCTCTTTCACTGAATGACGCAATGTATTCTGATCCCGAGGTTGCCTATAACCGGACTGCCTATCAAATAGGTGTCCCCCCGAGAGCAGTGAATCCCCATGAGATGGGTAATGCTGATCCCGGTAGGCCGTTGAACCCTGTCTAACACCTAACGGTTCCATAGTATGGACCGGTGGTTGGTATTGAGGAGCAGCGTATTCTCTAGCGACATACACTGTCCCCCCAGGGGAGGAAAAAGATTTTCCGTAACCCCCCTACCCGATGGAAGACAGAGGAATAATAGAACCCGGTGCGATACCTGGGTTATAATTATTCTGATTCTGTAGTGGAGCAGAGATCGACTGATAATTTGAATCAATACGGTCTATCACTACAGAACCCGTGCCTGGACGCGCCATGTTTACATAGCCGGCCGGCAGTGTAGACGAGGCATTGAAAAATGCCTGACTACTCGGTTGCACTGTGTTTACACAAGACACTGGTGTTTGTGTCGTGTTCACAAGCGTGACCGATTGGCTCGTAGCACCATAATGAAATGGGCTACTGACCTGATGCGGCATGGCTACATGCGCGCGAGTTTGGCCAGTCGTCGAATCATTTAAGAAAGTCTGACTGCCAGGATGAATCGTTGCTAAATGATCAACCTTTTGCCTGGCTGGGTCCTTGCAATAAGACCTTTGCCCTGTCGCCTCACGGCTAAGTGAGCGACTACCTGGTCTAGTCATGGCAACGTGACTGACTGGCCCGGTCGTGTCCAAAAAGGACTGACTCGTGACAGGTCGAGTCATTGACAAATGACTCCTCTCCGGTTGCCCGGTGACCTGACGTGCTTCGGCATTTGGGTTTTGTTGTGCAGCCCAAACAAAACCCGGTTGACTATGCATAGGCAGGAGTGAAGCTGCACTATACCAAGTCTCCGGAGAACTACGTCCGCCGACGTAGGTAACCGGTACTCTGCAGCTGTCCGAAGACCGCTGTAGCTCGGAGTATGGTGTCGGATTGGTACAATTCCTGCGGTTTCCCGGAAAGCTACCAAAGGCATCTCCTTCTTTCGAAGGCCCAGCCACGACACCAGGCGACAGATGGTGAGGTTCAGCGGTTGAACGTTCCAGCTGAACATTTTCCCCGCTGTTTCCGTATGGTGTCTGACGTTTCCCGACGGAGCAACTCTCACCCAAAGCTACCATCCCGAGGTTGCCTATAACCGGACTGCCTATCAAATAGGTGTCCCCCCGAGAGCAGTGAATCCCCATGAGATGGGTAATGCTGATCCCGGTAGGCCTGTCTAACACCTAACGGTTCCATAGTATGGACCGGTGGCTGGTATTGAGGGGCAGCGTATTCTCTAGCGACATACACTGTCCCCCCAGGGGAAGAAAAAGATTTTTCGTAACCCCCATACCCGATGGAAGACAGAGGAATAATCGAACCCGGTGCAATACCAGGGTTACAATTATTCTGATTCTGTAGTGGAGCAGAGATCGATCGATAATTTGAATCAATTCGGTCTATCACCACAGAACCCGTGCCTGGACGCGCCATGTTTACATAGTCGTCTGGCAGTGTAGACGAGGAATTGAAAAATGCCTGACTACTCGGTTGGCCTGTGTTTACATAAGACACTGGTGTTTGTGTCGTATTCACAGGCGTGACCGATTGGCCCGTAGCACCATAACGAAATGGGCTACTGACCTGATGCGGCATGTCTCCATGCGCGCGATTTTGGCTAGTCGTCGAATCAATTAAGATAGTCTGACTGCCAGGATGAATCGGTGCTAAACGATCAACCTTTTGCCTGGCTGGGTCCTTGCAATCGGACCTTTGCCCTGTCGCATCACAGATACGTGAGCGACTACCTGGTCTAGTCATGGCAACGTGACTGACTGGCCCAGTCCAGTCCAACCCGGACTGACTGGTGACAGGTCGCGTCATTAACGAATGACTCCTCTCCGGTTGCCCGGTGACCTGACGTGCCTCGGTATTTGGGTTTTGTTGCTCAGCCCAACAAAACCCAGGTTGACTATGCATAGGCAGGAGTGAAGCTGCACTATACAAAGTCTCCGGAACACTACGTCCCCCGACGTAAGTAACCGGTACTCTGCAGCTGTCCGAAGACCGCTGTAGCCCAGAGTATGGTGTCGGATTGGTACAACCTGCGGTTTCCCGGAAAGCTACCAAAGGCACTCCTTCTTTCGAAGGCCCAGCCCTGACACCAGGCGACAGATGGTGAGGTTCAGCGGTTAAATGATCCAGCTGAGCATTTTCCCCGCTGTTTCCGTACGGTTTCTGAAGTTTCCCGACGGAGCAACTCTCACCCAAAGCTACCATCCGAATTTCCTCAGCGCGCGGAAAAACGGCTGTGTTGAGCGGAGAAGAAGGCTCAGCATTGCCCTTCGACTCGCTCAACACCGTTGCAGAGTCCGGTTGGGAGAACCCCTCGAACTCTGCCTCACTCGATGAAGATAAAGGCACCCTCTTAGGAGTCTTCTTTATCTTCCTGCTTTTACGAGTCTTACTCCGCACGACCTTTTTCCAAATGGAAATAGGCCATGTCGAGCAGTACTCGCAAGGTGAAGCCTGTGTGCATTTGGTGCACACAACGCAGGTCGGATGCGAATCCCATAGGTGCACAGCATGACCACATGGGCTCCGCATCCCTTCACCAGTAATTGACATTGACATAATTCAAAAATACTCACCAAACAGTAAATAATCCGTATATAATCCGTTTATAATCCGTTTTTATATATCCACACTACGGGGACACCGGTAGCTTGGACACGTATATTGAAATAAATTTTGTTTCAAATTTTTTTCACAAATATTGAATAGAACAGTCAATAATTCATACAGCAATAGTTAATGTACTATCGCTAACAGGGTAGGGAAAAAGTATTGAAAACAGCAAGACTTCCGCACCCGAAGACGGTAACTGAAATTAGCGGGTGGGGTAATCCACGTGCTTCTCAGAGTATCGTCCGCTACAAAACAATAAATACAGCAATAAAGTAAATAATTTACGGCTGTGACGTTAATGCAGACAAAATATCTTTGGACAATTAAATGATTATAAGGCAGGGCCTTATAAAACAAAAGAGTTAATTGGAAGAAGAAATAATAATATAAATTTTTCTTATCGACTACTCCGGTGAATCCAAAAATGAAAAGTGACTACCCGCTCACGTGCGCGCCTGTACTTCCGGGCGGCCGTGTATGTCACGGATACGTGAGGGATATGCTAGCGTGGGCGTTTTTTTTGGATAATTAAGGTGTATAGAGATGATATATCGGGTATTAAATGACTGGTAATGTATTTTTGATATAAAAATCATGAGTAAAAAATTGTCAAAAACCCGAGCTAAACAAAAAACCTTAACCTTACGTTTTGAAGTTTTAAGTGAAACAAATAAAGATTTCCAGCTATCTACTTTTATTATTTAACATATTATGATTATGTTTATGAAGTTTAGTGACTTTAACAGTAGTAGTTTGTTAGAAAACAGAAAAAAAGGCTGAGCTGAACAAAAAACCTTAACCGGACGACCACGCCGCCGCCGACGACGACGCCAGGGTCATGACAATAGCTCTCGTTTTTTTACAAAGTCGAGCTAAAAACGCGGCCTCTATAGTTTTAACAAGATTTTTCTACAATACGTCCTAGTGACCTAGTTTATGACCGGACATGACTCAGTCAAACTTAGCCTAGATATCATCAGGACAAACATTCATGTTCACGTTAAAATCATGGCTTCCAGAGTTAACAAGATTTTCCTTCAATTCAGCCTAGTGACCTAGTTTTTGACCGGACATTACCTATATTCGATCTTGGCCTAGATATCACTAAGACAGTGATACTAATTCCTGCAAAGTTTCAATATGCTCAAGTTTAAAATGTGGCTTCCAGAGTGTTAACAAGATTTTCATTTAATTTGATCTAGTGACCTAGTTTGTGACCCCACATGACCCAGTTTCGAACTTGACCTAGATTTGATGGAGATGTATGTTCTGATATGTTTCATGAAGATTGGATGCAAAATGTTGCCTCTAGAGTGTTAACAAGCAAATGTTGACGACGAACGACGGACAAAAGGTGATCACAAAAACTCACCATCTGTAGTTGGGAAAGGGTTAACTGTTTCTTTCAATAAGACTTCTGAATCCTTATGCAACAAGAGGGCCATGAGGCCCGGGAATCGCTCACCTGAGAATGGGCTATTTAAGACTTAACTCTTTCAGCGCCATTGGCAATATCATCAAGACAAACTTTCTGACAAAATTTCAAGCTGCTCAAGTCAAAAATGCGATCTCTATAGTGTTAACTAGATTGTTCTACAATTTGGCCTAGTGACCTAGTTGTTGACCTAACCCATATTCGAACGTGGCCTAGATATCACTAAGGCAAATATTCTGACAAAGCTTCAACATGCTCAAGTTCAAAATGCGGCTTCCAGAGTGTTGACAAGATTTTTCTTAAAGTTGACCTCATGATCTAGTTATTGACCCGACATGACCTATATTTGAACATGGCCTAGATATCACTACAACAAACATTCTGACAAAGTTTCAACATGCTCAAGCCAAAAATGTGGCTTTCAGAGTGTGAACAAGATTTGCCTTAAATTTGGCCTAGTGACCTAGTTTTTGACCGGACATGACCCATATTCGAACTTGGCCTAGATATCAATACAAACTTTCTGACAAAGTTTCAACATGCTCAAGTTTAAAATGCGGCTTCCAGAGTGTTAACAAGATTTTCGAACTTGGCCTAGATTTGATGGAGATATATGTTCTGATAAACTTTCATGAAGATTGGATGCAAAATGTTGCCTCTAGAATGTTAACAAGCAATGTTGATGACGAACAACGATCAACAGACAAAAGGCGATGACAAAAACTCACCTTGAGCACTTCATGCTCTGGTGAACTAAAAATAAATTACTTGCTTTAACCTAATGGGGAAAGTGGGAAAAGGAAAAATTGCTGAAAACAACAAATTTCTTTGTTTCCCAAAATCTTTTTAACTATGTACAATGTATACAGTTTGATGATGTGACAGTTTGAGCTGAGGCGCAGAGAACTAGATAAGGAGGAGTAAAGTGGCCTTTTCCCAGTTATATCTCGCTTAATTCTTGTGTAAACCCTATGTTGTGTGTTCTGAAAGGAATCATCTCACTGAGTCAATTCTTTTGAGTACCAACAACATAGGGTTTGGGTGTCATATAAGGATTTTGGAATGAGAAATGCTTTTCTTATCTAGAGCTGTCTGCAGGTGTTTTCAAGGCAGACAACATTTCAAACACAAAACACTTAAAATGTTCTCTGTGCTCAGAAGTAAACTCCATGCTCCAAAACTGACTTCTGATTGGTAAATTACTAGAATGATTTTGCTTGTGACCAAATTCTGAATTCAGATTAAACTTTTGTAGTTTAAAAGCCAGATCTGCAGCAGACAAACATTTGGGTTAAATTATGAAAAATGGAATGGAAATCATTCTTTCGAGAACCCGTAGCAAAAACTGTAAATTAAAACCTACCCACATATAGACATAAACATTTTGATGCATTTGCAGAAGATGACATTTCAAAATAGTGTGGCAAAAGGAGAAATGACTCAAAATGAGCAACCTCTCTTTTTGCCATACTATTTTCAACTATATTCAATGTAAAGCTTTTATTGCAAATATTTACCAAGTTTTTGCTTCAATCTTTTCAACGTCATCAGCTTATCATCTAATTAATTTCAATCTCTCTATATTACAGATAAGACTCTACTAAATAAAGGAAGTCGCGTTAGCAAAAAAACCTGCAGCCATCATGTTTACCAATTCAACGACATTCACACCTCGAATAGCGTGCTTAGAGCCCAGAGCCAATAACCCACAGGATCGTTTCAATGATCTCATGAAGGACCCAATCAAGTGTACCATCATGGTGTTATGCCCTATAGGTTTCGTGATGAATATTCTGACAATAGCAGCAACAGCCTTAATACCAAACGGAAAGACGGTTCATTCTAAACTCATCATCAGTCTCGGGGTCTCCGACATGCTCATTACAGTTGGAGTTGGTGTACACTTTCTGCTCGAGGTGGCTTTCGATTCTTTGGACAGTTTTGCAGCAAAAAAATCTTTTGTTGATTTTGGATTCCACGCGACACTGAACAATCTTCTTGTCATGGCTGCAGATCATTATCTAGCAATCATGAAGCCTTTGCAGTACGGCCAGATTATGACGTCATTTTGCGGATATTGTATTCTCGTCGGAATATGGGTAACCAGTCTTATTGCGGGATTTACAGATTATTTTCTTACAAGTTACAGTCAGTTTGAATGGCAATACATAGTGCTAGGGGCAACGATCTTTGTCTTCTTTCTTATTGTCGGCATTTATGCAAAAATCTACATGGAAGTGCGGAATATCATCCACAGAAATCGAGCAATTCATCGAGAGGAGATCCATGACACAAAGGCTATCATTACAACATCTTTAATTATCATTACATTTTTTGTTTGTTGGATGCCAAATGTTGTGTTTAACATAATGGTGGCCATAAAATATAATATCAACCCAAATACATTTAATGATTGCCCAACAAAAAAGTTATACATCTCACTTTCCTTATTCTTCTTTATCCCCATGGTGACAAACACCCTTTGTGACCCTTTAATTTACGCAGTCAGATTAAAGATGGTACAGCTGGGATACAGAAGGATGTTCTACAAATTGTTTACGCGGCAAAATATTGCGCAAATAACGAAGAATGGTACAGTTTCGTTAGTAGAAAGAAGAAGTACCACAGTAACATTGATAAACAGTAATAGTTTACAAGAAAACGAAATGCACCAGTTTAACAATGATACTGGGAACAACGACGAGAAATCACGGAAACAATCGAAATGCAACGAGAATCTTGCAGAGGCAAACATTCCCAAAAGAACAAGCTTGTGCTCTCGACTGAACAAAGCCAGTTGTGATACGGAGACTTTCGGTAAAGACCATTTGTATGAGAGTGATGATATTATGAATAGACATTGTCCATTAACAAAAGGCCTTGACAATGGCAGTGCGTTCAATGACAGCGGGTCATTTTAGACCAACACAAGGGTTTCTCTCATATAGACGCTTTCTGACGCCTCTGCAGCAGACAGCTTTTTGAAAACAGTGACAAAAGAAGAAATTGCTAAAAACGAGCAATTTCTCCTTTTGCCACAATGTTTTCCACTTTTAGTCATAGGTCTGCTGCAGAGCTGGCATATGAGGGAAAGGGTTAATCCATTCCAACACACAAGAAATCAGGAGCAGAAATATCACCAAACAAGAGGGCCATGAGGCCCTGGAATCGCTCACCTGAGAATGGGCCATTTAAGACTTAACTCTTTCAGCGCCAATGGCAATATCATCAAGACAAACTTTCTGGAAAAATTTCAAGCTGCTTAAGTCAAAAATGCAATCTCTATAGTGTTAACTAGATTGCTCTACAATTTGGCCTAGTGACCTAGTTTTCAACATGCTCAAGCCAAAAATGTGGCTTCCAGAGTGTTAACAAGATTTTCCTTAAATTTGGACTTGTGTCCTTGTTTTTGACCCGACATGACCTAGATATCATTATGACAAATTTTCCGACGTAGTTTCAACATGCTCAAGCCAAAAAAATGTGGCTTCTAGAGTGTTAACAAGATTTTTCTTAAATTTGGCCTAGGGACCTAGTTTTTGACCGGACATGACACATATTCAAACTTGGCCTAAATATCATCAAGACAAACTTTCTGACAAAGTTTCAACATGCTCAAATTTAAAATGTGGCTTCCAGTGTTAACAAGATTTTCCTTCAATTTGGCCTGGTGAGATAGTTTTTGACCCGACATGACCCAGTTTCGAACTGGCATAGATTTGATGGAGATAATTATTATATATGTTCTGATAAACTTTCATGAAGATTGGATGCAAAATGTTGCCTCTAGAGTGTTAACAAGCAAATGTTGACAACGGACGACGGACAAAAGGCGATCACAAAAACTCACCTTGAGCACTTCGTTCTCTAGTGAGCTAAAAATATCTCAATAAAAATTTGGAAAATTTCAGGTAATAAGTAATACTAATAATTATTGACAAGTGTTGAAAACATTGTAGCAAATGGAGAAACTACTCATTATAAGCAATTTCTTATTTTTCTGCAATGCTTTCAAAAGACTTTTGCTAGAGATGTGTCAAAATGCATCTGCACTTGATAAAGGATTAAAAGTGGTCTCATAGTTCAGTGTTCTAAAATTGATGTTTTTTTCTTTGTGTTTCAATTTTCTTGTCATTTTTATATATAATAAAGCACATAAATTTTCAGTTTGTTTACTTTAAATAACAAGAGGACCATGATGGTCCTATATCTCTCACCTGATTCACTAGAAATCACAGTTTTCAATGTTCTTACGATATGAAACCAAGCAATGCCCTCTTGTGGTCATATTTATTAGTGAATTGTTAAGTTCTAGAGTTGTGGACATGAAATTGCGGAACAAAGTCTTCAAGTTTGAACTTGACCTTGGGAGTAAATGGCTGCATGGTTATTGTGCATGGAGCCAAATGTTTTGATTGATTGGGGTTTAACGCCGTTTTTATCAATTTCTCAGTTATATCACGGCGGCTAGTTCACCTACTCATGCATTTCCTGGTTTTCTCACACCAGTACTCCACACAACAATCTTACCAAGCAACTGGCTGCTTTTCCACATAGACTTAGCCCATTGGTGGAAGACGAATGACGGCTGTCGCATTGACTTTTGTCAATAGTCGGAAAGAAAGTTGGCCGAGACGGGATTCAAACTCACAATCCCTGGATTTGACAGCCCGCGTCGCTATCGACTGAGCTACCGGGGCTCGGCCCAAATGTTTTGAAATCTCACCAGTAGTTTTTGACAACAATTTCTTTGAACAACTTTGAAAGGGGACCACCAAAGGAACAGCCCTGTAAATTGTTTTATCGTAATTGTTCAAGCGATATAAGAGGAAATGTCGTTTAAAGAAAAATGTTAACAGAAGACAGACAAAGACCGGTCAGAATAACTCACTCTGAGCCTCTGACTCAGGTGAGCTTAAGCAAGAGACCCAAGAGGGCCAGTATCGCTCCACTGCCATAAGCAAAAATGAAATATCCAAACAGAACCATCCCCTGGTGGCCATGTTTTTTTACCAATCACCATGGCTTGAAGGAACATTTCTGAATAAGAGGCTCAAGAGGGCCAGTATCGCTCCACGGCCATAAGGCAAAAATCAAATCTCCAAACAGCCCTGCCCCCTGGTGGCCATGTTTTTTACGAACCACTATGGCTTAAAGGAATCTTGTAGAGTGTCATCCAAGGAATGTTTCTGCAAATTTATTTGAAAATCGGCCTGACACTTTCGGAGGAGAGGATATTTTAAGTTTACACTATAGCCATATAAGGCAAAAGAGCCCCACCCCCTGGCGGCCATATTTTTCAACCAATCAACATGGCTTGGAGGAATCTGATAGAGGGTCACCCAAGGAACATTTCTACAAAATTATTTGAAAATCTGCTCAACACTTTCGGAGAAGAAGATTTTTTAAGTTTTCACTATGGTCATATAAGGCAAAATAGCCCCGCCCTCTGGCGGCCATGTTTTTCGACCAATCAACATGGCTTGAAGGAATCTGAAAGAGGGTCACCCAATGAACATTTCTACACAATTATTTTATAATCGGCTGAACACTTTCGGAGAAGAAGATTTTTTAAGTTTTCACTATAGCTATAGAAGGCAAAATAGCCCCGCCCCCTGGCGGCTATATTTTTCCACTTTTGACCAATCAACATTTCTTGAAGGAATCTAATAAAGGGTCACCCAAGGAACATTTCTACAAAATTATTTAAAAATCGGCCTGACACTTTCGGAGAAGAAGATTTTTTAAGTTTTCACTATTTTTTTCTTTTGGTTGCCATGGAAACCAGAATTATTGATGGATCAAAAAATATTTGAAGGAATTTAAGAGAGGACATTGAGAGGATGCTTCCTATGAAGTTTCAACCAAATTTGAGTCTATGTAAAACAAGGGACCCCCGGGATGGGGTAATTTTTTAAGTTTTTTTCTCTATATGAGTCTATGTAAATCAATAGACCCCAGGGGAGGGGTCATTTTGACCCCATGGTTACAATTTGAACAATTTTGGTAGAGGTCCACTAGATGATGCTACATACCAAATATCAAAGGCCTCAGCCTCCGGGGCCCTCTTCTTTTAGACAAGAAGATTTGTAAAAAAAATCTCTATGAGTCTATGGAGAACAAGAGACCCCAGGGGAGGGGTAATTTTTGACCCCAGGGTTATAATTTTAACAATCTTGGTAGAGGTGCACAATGATGCTACATACCAAATATCAAAGGCCTGGGCCCTCTTCTTTTAGACAAGAAGATTTTTTAAGTTTTTTCTCTATATGAATCTATGTAAAACAATAGACCCCAGGGGAGGGGTCATTTTGACCCCAGGGCTATAATTTGAACAATCTTGGTAGAGGTCCACTAGATGATGCTACATACCAAATACTAAAGGCCTAGGCCCTCTACTTTTAGACAAGAAGATTTTTAAAGTTTTTCCCCTATATGAGTCTATGTAAAACAAGTGACCCCCGGAGGTTTCATTTTTGACCCCAGGGCTATAATTTGAACAAGCTTGGTAGAGGTCCACTAGATGATGCTACATACCAAATATCTATAAGACAAGAAGACTTTTTAAGTTATTTCCCTATATGAGTCTATATAAAACAAGTGACCCCTGAGGAGGGGTCAATTTTGAACCCAGGGCTACAATCTAGGTAGAGGTCCACTAGATGATGCTGCATACCAAATATCAAAGGCCTTTGCCTTCTACTTTTAGCAAGAAGATTTTTAAAGTTTTTACCCTATCTATGTCAAACAAGTGACCCCCGGGCTATAATTTGAACAATCTTGGTAGAGGTCCACTAGATGATGCTACATACCCAATATCAAAGGCCTTGGCCATCTACTTTTAGCCAAGAAGATTTTTTTAGTTTCTTCTCTATATGAGTCTATGTAAAACAATAGACCCCAGGGGAGGGGTCATTTTTTACCCCAGGGCTATAATTTGAACAATCTTGGTAGAGGTCGACTAGATGATGCTACATACCAAATATCAAAGGCCGGGGCCCTCTACTTTTAGAAAAGATATTTTTTTTAAGTTGTTCTCTAAATGGGTCTATGTAAAACAATAGACCCCAGGGAGGGGTCATTTTTTACCCCTGTGCTATAATTTGAACAATCTTGGTAGAGGTCCACTAGATGATGCTACATACCAAATATCAAAAGGCCTGGGCCATCTACTCATAGACAAGAAGATTTTTAAAGTTTTTTCCATATATGAGTCTATGAAAAACAAGTGACCCACGGGGAGGGGTAATTTTTTACCCCCAGGGCTATAATTTGAACAATCTTGGTAGAGGTTCACTAGATGATGCTACATACCAAATATCAAAGGCATGAGCCTTCTACTTTCAGTTTAGAAGATTTTTTAAGTTTTGGTTAATTTCCCCATTTTTTTTTGCAATGGCAACAAAAGTTCTGCATGGAATAGAATTCTTTGGGGCTATAATTTGAACAATCTTGGTAGAGGTTCACTAGCTGATGCTACATACCAAATATCAAAGGCATGGGCCTTCTACTTTCAGTTTAGAAGATTTTTTAAGTTTTGGTTAATTTCCCCATTTTTTTTTGCAATGGCAACAAAAGTTCTGCATGGAATAGAATTCTTTGAACAAGTTTGAAAGGGATCCACCCAAGGAACATTCCTGTAAAATTATTTTGAATTTGGTTAATTGGTTTAGGAGGAGAAGTCGTTTGTAGGAAAATGTGAACGGACACTTTGTGCATAGGTGAGCTAAAAAGATAAAACAATTCCTGCATTTTCAACAGTGTTTTCAAAAATCGTCTTCTGCAGATAAATGCATATGTAAGTGAAAACTATTTAAAATGTTACAATGTATGAATTGCTATTCACTTACAACATATCTCACAGCAGTTTTATTATAGAGCTAAACATTATATTTAATCATTGTTAAGAAGATTTGTAGCTTTTTTCTATGAATTATTTCATTGTGCTTTCTATTATTCTTTTGTTAAAACCGACGTACACATATAACTTGACTATCAATTTTTTTTTACTTTAATTTGAAAATCGCACTATGGGCTTCTAAGTGGAAATTAACTTTCATTCTAATATATAAATGTACTGTCTTTTCGGTTCAAAACGCTCATAAACTCTTTTTCAATTTATCAATTTTGCCCAACGACGTAAACAAAAATGCATTTTCTTGTTGATGAATTATGCAACGACCATTCGGCACATATCGGCTGATTTCGGTACCCAACATCTAATATGTAAACAGCTTTTCAAGTTCTTCCTTGGATTACCCATGGATTCAATTCTTTGAAGAATTTTAACAAGAGGGCCATGATGGCCCTATATCGCTCACCTGATTTAATAGAACTTAATAGTTTTCAAAGTTTTTACTCTATACATATAAGGAAAACAAGCAACCCCCTGGTGACCATGTATTTCAACAGATCGGATTTATTTGATCAACCTTGGTAGAAGGTCACCCAAGGAGCATTTGTGCCAAAAAAAATTTAAATCAGGCAGGTGCTTTTGGACAAGAAGTTTCTTAAAGATTTTACAATGCACATATAAGGAAAACAAGCCCCGCCCCGTTGCGGCCATGTTTTTCAACGGATCGGAAATAATTAAACAATCTTCATAGAGGGTGCCCTTAGGAACATAAATTTTGTGCAAAATAATTTTTAAATCGGGCCAGCACTTTTGGACAAGAAGTTTTTTTAAGATTTGGCAATTTTCCCCTTTTCTAATGCCGCAGCAACCAAAGTTCTACTTGGAATTAAATTCTTTGAACAACATTGAAAGGGGACCACCTTAGGACCATTTCTGTGAAGTTATTTTGAAATCTGGCCAGTACTTTTGGACAAGAAGATTTTTAAAGTTTTAACAATGCACATATAAGGAAAACAAGCCCCACCCCCTTGCGGCCATGTTTTTCGACGGATCGGAAATATTTGAACAAGCTTGGTAGGGTGTGTCCCAAGGAACATTTGTGCAAAATAATTTTTAAATCGGGCCAACACTTATGAACAAGAAGATTTTTTAAGACCAAAAGTTCTTCTTGGAATGAAATTATTTGAACAACTTTGAAAGGGGACCACCTAAGGACCATTTCTGTGAAATTATTTTGAAATCTGGCCAGTCCTTTTGAACAAGAAGATTTTTTAAAGTTTTAACAATGCACATATAAGGAAAACAAGCCCCGCCCCCTTGCGGCCATGTTTTTCAACGGATCGCAAATATTTGAACAATCTTGGTAAAGGGTGCCCTAAGGAACATTTGTGCAAAATAATTTTCAAATCGGGCCAGCACATTTGGACAAGAAGATTTTTTAAGATTTGGCAATTTTCCCCTTTTCTGATGCCGCAACAGCCAAAGTTCTACTTGCAATTAAATTCTTTGAACAACTTTGAAAGGGGACCACCTAAGGACCATTCCTGTGAAGTTATTTTGAAATCTGTCCATTGGATTAGTAGAAGAAGTCATTTGTAGGAAATTGTTAACAGACGGACGGACGGACGGACAGACGACGACGCCGGAGATTCAGTGATCACAAAAGCTCACCTTGCACTTTGTGCATAGGTGAGCTAAAAAGTGGATGACACCTTATTATTATTCCTGTGAAATAATTAGTCCATTGATTTAGGAGGAGATGTTTTGCAGGCAAATGGTAATGGATGAAGACGGATCACAATTGCTCAACAAACCTGTGTGCTATGAAATGGGATGTTCTTGTAGCATCTCTCCAATAGGTACTATTTCGAGGGCATGGCGTGAAACGGTTGTAACTAAAATTGGTATATTTTTACCAAGGTTAATCACCTCACCATAAAGTCTTTATAAGCGTCAAATAATTTTTCTTGGTATAAACAATAGAAATTTAGATGCCATTGCTCTTTCTGAGCAATGGCATCTAAATTTGCATTGTTTACAAAGGGGTCAAAATTGCCCCTAAAGCAGGGTTTTCAAAATAAGTTTTTAGTTACAACCATTTCATGCCAAGCCCTCGATTTATTAGTTGGTCAAAATGTGTATTATTTTGTCAGAAGATATATCTAGGTCAGGCTAAACAACGGGGGGAGGGGGGCACTGAATCAGTCACCTGAGTGATAGAATTGTAGCAAATGACATTGTGTAACTGATAATACCAGGATTTTTTTATAGATTGATTAAGATTTAACGCCGTTTTCAAAAAAAAATCATATCATATCACGGCGACCAGTTCACCTACTAATGTGTTTCCTGGTTTTCCCACACCAGTACACCACACAATTGACTTTCCAAGCAACTGGCTGCTTTTCCACATAGACTGTTAAACAGCCCATTGATGAAAGACGAATGACGCATGTCACAGTGACTTTTGTCAAATGTCGGAAAGAATGTTGGCCGAGCCGGGATTCGAACTCACAACCCCTTGATTGACAGCCCTCGTCGCTACCTACTGAGCTACAGGGGCTCGGCGATTATGAGGGTATAAAACTGAAAGGGGTTGATACTGTAAATGTAAAAGCTTATGAGTAAAGGACATTTGGAATAAGGCATTAAATCATTAAATTAAAAGAGAATTGGAGGAAGATGACCAAGAGGAACATTCCTTTGAAGTTTGGTTGATATCAGGCCAATGGTTTAACCCTTTCCCACATAAAACAAATCTGCAGCAGACGAATTTCAAAACATAGTGACAAAAAACTGAAAAATCTCCATAAAAGAAAGCTTGATTGTTAAATAAAGTTGAAAACATTGTGGCCAAAGGAGAAATTGCTCATCATGAGCAATTTCACCTTTGGCCACAATTTTTTCAAAAGTTGTTTGCTGCTATTGCCTCAAAATCCCTCTTCAGGTGAGAAAGGGTTAAGGGGAGATGTCATTTGAAGCTTAGTTCATTTTACCCCTTTTCTGATGCTGCCTGCATGGCAGCTATCTTTTTCAACCAATCAATATAGTTTGAACAATTAAGCAATGCATCTACAGAAGACGACTTTTGAAAACATTGTAGAAAAAGAAGAAATTGCTCAAAACGAACAATTTCTCCTTTTGCCACCATGTTTTCACTTCAAATGCAATGATTAAACTTTAAACTAAAGGTTTTCCATATTTTTACCTAGATGTTTTAACCCTTTCCCTCATATAGACGCTTTCTGACGCAGACGGCTATTTGAAAACATAGTGACAAAAGAAGAAATTGCACAAAACGAGCAATTTCTCCTTTTGCCACAATGTTTTCCACTTTTAGTCATAGGTTATCCATTCAATTTAAGATACTTTCCATTTTTTGACAAAATATCATATGTTCAAAGTCGTCTGCTGCAGAATTGTTGTATGAGGGAAAGGGTCAAGTTCATTTACCCCATTTTCTTATGCCAAGTAGTGTATCCATTCAACTATGGAGATTTTCTATGTTTTGACAAAATAAGTTTAAAGTCTGCTACAGAATTGTCATATGAGGGAAAGGGTTAAAAGACATCTGCAAATTTGTAGTATGAGGGAAAGGGGGGTTAAGTAGAGGTCACTAGAGGAACATTTCTTTTAAATTATCTTAAAATCAGACAAGAACTTTAATGAGAATGGAATTATAAAGTTTTGTCAATTTGCTCCATTTCCTAATCTACCTGAATGCCATGTTATACAACCAATTAATATGGCTTGAACAGGTTTGTGGATGGTCAGTCACGGAACAATTCTACCAAGTTGGAAACTGACAAGCGAGTTCAGAGGAGAAAACTTTTAGAGTTAGGGCATTTTCTCCCTTTCTTATGCTGCAGCAACTAAAATTTTAAATAGAATTATAAAACTGTTGCAGGCAGCCATATACACAATTTACTATGATATAGCTATCCAACTGCTGAAAGCAGAGTAAAACACCATTTACTGTGACATATTTTTAAAACTGTTGCAGGCAGTGATAAACACAATTTACTAGGGGAATGATGTCACAAAGTGGGACAGACAGACAGACAGACAGACAGACATGGTGATTCCAACATATAAATAACTATATAACTGTTGAAAGCAGTCTACGATACGTCATCATGGTGACTTCAAGCAAGATATTCTGATGAAGTAGGGGAATGATGACACAATGTTGGGCGGCTGGGATATAACAAGCAATCTCATTTTCCCCAGTGTTTTCAATCGAGTGACTATAGGTCTATCAAATGTGGGCTCTTTACTGCAAAAGATCAATGGAACAAAACTCCTTATTCATTTCTAAACAGTAATGGCAGATTACTTTCCCTTTAAAATATTTTGCAGCTCTAAGAAGCTAAGTTCAAAGGACTTATGATACTTCAGCATGTCGACTTATTGCAAGTTTTTCTGGAAAATGTTTAGAAGTGTAAATTATATATTGATTGCACTCTAAAACAGTCCCTGATACTAGAAATGTAAATTATATATTGATTGCACTCTAAAACAGTCCCTTATACCAATGCCTTTTCATGCCAATTTTCTAAAGAAGACGTTTAACCCTTTCCCTCATATAAACGCTTTCTGACGCCTCTGCAGCAGACGGCTTTTTGAAAACATAGTGACAAAAGAAGAAATTGCACAAAACGTGCAATTTCTCCTTTTGCCACAATGTTTTCCACTTTTTGTCATAGGTTATCCATTCAATTATGGAGATTTTCTATGTTTTGACAAAATACGTTCAATGTCGTCTGCTGCAGAATTGTCGTATGAGGGAAAGGGTTAAACCCTTCCCCACTTGTAGAAGCTTTCTGATGCCGCAGCAACCGAAGTTCTCAATGGAATTTAAATCTTTGAACAATTTTGAAAGAGGCCAACCAGAGGAACAGTTCTGTGATGTTTCACGGAAATTGTTCTTGGAGTTTGGGAGGAGATGATGTTTAAAGCTAAAAGTTAACACCGGACGGACGACGAACAAAAAGTGATCAGAATAGCTCACCTTGAGCCTTTGGCTCAGGTGATCTAAAAACCAAGTCACGGTGCTAAACTTATGAAATATCTTGTTAGCACTAATTTAAGCAGCTTTAACTTGACATTAAAATGAGTTAATTGTGATTGATGTGGTTAGTATGTCAAGTCACATTGAATAACTACATGTTGATCAATCAATGGTTAACATCTCAAGTAAAATACATATTCATGGTTTTAATATCTCAATTACCTTGTGAACACTAGTTATTTCTGTTTTTCATACTCCATATGAATTTTAAAATGAAGTTTTTCAAAGTAAAACATATTTTTATTAGAAAATACTTACCGGTACCAGTCATTTAATACCTGATATATAATCTCTACACCCTTAATTCATCCAGAAAAAGAACTCGCCTTGCGTATTCCTCACGTATATGTGATATACACGGTTGCCCGTAAGAGCGGGAAAGCACGTGATATCCTGCCACTTTTATTTCAACATTAAGTGTTGGGTGACGACGCGGGGATGGGAGGCGGGACTCTAATAAAAATATGTTTTACTTTGAAAAACTTCATTTTTATGTCAAAAATACATTACCAGTCATTTAATACCTGATGACTTTGTAGCATCGGACGGGAGGTTCGGCCAATACTTACTGTCATTCCAGGTAGCAGCACCTTGTAAGGTATTATTTTCTAATTTATTTACAAAGTACTATCAACCCAACAGTATAAGGTAAGAGCAGGGATTGATAAATTTCAATCAGTGTTCACTTCATTGATATGTTGGGAGTAATTTAGCAGACAACTCGCTGAGACGCAACCAAAGGTCCCAGAGAGTACAAGTTCTGTCTGACCAGACATAGAACGCAAGTAGAAAGATGAATAACTTGACTGAGTTTTCCGAACTGCCGCGCGAAGAATTCTTCAAGGGAATTATTGTTCGAAAAAGCCCAACTTGCCGAAAGAGCTCTAACTTCATGCGGGCGTATCCGCAGAAAAGAAAGATCTTGACTAGGTGAATCTTTGTACGCTAATTTAATTGTAATGGATATCCAGCGAGAAAAGAAGCTGCTGATATATCTTACGACATGTAAGGGGGAGAAATAACCTCTTTCTCCGACCCCTATTCCCCTCAACTCTCTTAAGATAATATTAAAGAGCTCTGACAGGACAAGGGATCTGTCGGAATCCGAAGGACCACAGCTCGCAGATTGACTAGGAACTGAATCGGATCAGGAAGGCCCGACGGTAACTGGTTCTTAGCCAGAAACCCTGGTTGACACAGTAGTGTAAAGGGGCCATCATATTCATTGAATCTGACATTCCCGGTTTCTACAGACAGAGCGTGTAATTTTCTCCTTCGAAGAGCTGTAGTGAAAGCTAATAAAAACAAGATGTGTTTGTGAAACACTGATGCCCCCCAATGGCAACATCTAGGTCAAAGGTCAAGGTCGCAAGGTATACACATGTGAAATATGGTAGCATTACCTGTTATTGTTCAAAAGTTGTGGGGAAGGTTAAAAAAAAAATTGAAAATGGCAACATCTAGGTCAAAGGTAAAGGTCGCAAGGTCAAAAATGTTGGTACTGACAGAAAGGTCATGTCACAAGGAATACACATGTGAAATATGGTAGCCGTATCTGTTATGGTTCAAAAGTAATGGCCAAGGTTAAAGTTTTTTTCGAGAATGGCAACATCTAGGTCAAAGGTCAAGGTCGCAAGGTCAAAAATGTTGGTACTGACATGTGAAATATGGTAGCCATACCTGTTATGGTTCAAAAGTAATGGCCAAGGTTAAAGTTTTTTTCGAGAATGGCAACATCTAGGTCAAGGTCAAGGTCGCAAGGTACTGACAGAAAGGTCATGTCACAAGGAATACACATGTGAAATATGGTAGCCATACCTGTTATGGTTCAAAAGAAATGGCCAAGGTTAAAGTTTTTTTCGAGAATGGCAACATCTAGGTCAAGGTCAAGGTCGCAAGGTGAAAAATGTTGGTACTGACAGAAAGGTCATGTCACAAGGAATACACATGTGAAATATGGTAGCCGTATCTGTTATGGTTCAAAAGTAATGGCCAAGGTTAAAGTTTTTTTCGAGAATGGCAACATCTAGGTCAAAGGTCAAGGTCGCAAGGTCAAAAATGTTGGTACTGACAGAAAGGTCATGTCACAAGGAATACACATGTGAAATATGGTAGCCGTATCTGTTATGGTTCAAAAGTAATGGCCAAGGTTAAAGTTTTTTTCGAGAATGGCAACCTCTAGGTCAAAGGTCAAGGTCGCAAGGTCAAAAATGTTGGTACTGACAGAAAGGTCATGTCACAAGGAATACACATGTGAAATATGGTAGCCGTACCTGTTATGGTTCAAAAGTAATGGCCAAGGTTAAAGTTTTTTTTGTGCAGACAGACAGACCAACAGACCAACAGACAGACCAACAGACAGGCCAAAAACTATATGCCCCCCGAATCGGAGATTCCGTGGGGGCATAAAAAACGGTTTTATAAGCAAAGACGTCGATTCAAAAGGTTCGTATGGAGCTCTTGTAAGCGACCAGAGGACGCAATACAAATCCTATTTTTGGAGTTAAACTCCTACAAATGGTTTCTAATTCTAACCATCAGGCTGTGAAACCTAATGAAATTCGTTTACTGACAGTAAATAACTCACTTCCCTGATTGTGTTCGCCAAGCAAGACGAATTTATAAGTCTCAGTTACTAACTTAAGAAGCTGTAGTTTTCGACGAACGTTCAGAGAGATTGACCTACCTTTAATAACATCAATCGGTAAGAACTGTCTATTTCTAAGGAAGATATAACGGTTATGTCGATAGACAGGCCAGCAGGACGTGTAAGCACGGTCTCTGAGCCAGTGAAGTGTTTCTATTATCATTTACACCTTTCAGCCAGGGACAAAATGACACCGGAAGTTGTTTCATTATTATTCCAAGGGAGAAACTATTATTTTTCCTTTGCGAATTCTGATCTAGTCTGGAGTTCCTTCCCCTTATTACTATCATAGGAAGTCGGGAACCAGACTAATTCTGATCGTCCACTGCCGAATCAATTGGAACTTTTCGGGTAATTCCGTAAGCATTCATCACCGACGTATTCCGATTGCTGCCGAATGAGTAGTATTGAAAGCTAGCAAAACTAAATTCATATGAAGTTGTCTACTCTATTAATCACATGCCGTAGGCTGTAACGCACTGCCCCGATATCTGTAAACAATTCGGGTGTGGTGTGAAGCATGTATTCTCTTGCGGGAATTAGATCCGACTTGCCTGTTTTGGGAAATAATTCCGAACGCAGGTAATCGAACTGTAACTCCTCGATTACAAAACAATCGGTATGTGGTAAAAGGCGTCTGTTAGGTCTAACAACTCGCCCAGACAGCCGTTCCGGATTGTGATCTTGGTGAAACGGACGTTCCATTCTAGTACTCGACCGTACTAGATGCGAACTGAGTCGATAAGTCTACTACCGGTTTTCACTGTCTGTCTTTCTTAGGAATAGGAAGAAAAACAGTTTTATCAACCCCGAATGAAAGGTTGATACCCACTCTATATCATTCTTTGTTAGAAGATTTAATAGAGAGGAGTGCTTCCCTATAGCTGCGGATTAGGGACAGTGCTCCACTTGGTTGTATGCCAACTTAGCTAGCTCCCGTAACGCTAGGCTCGAACTTAGCCTGTCTCTTTGCGTCTTCACAGGTTGGGGTTCCAAGAATGCCCTTGCAGAAGTCGCTGTACGTTTCTGTCCCTGTGTAAACGATGTCGCCGCATACGCCGAAATGTGCCTTATGGACGCAATGAATGCAGTAACCTTCCGCCAATGATAATTTATTTAGAGTCTAGATCTAAATTGTTGCATCATCATACGGGGGTACTGACTCGATATGTCTCTTATTCGTCAGACAAGACTGGGTCGTGGGTTTTCCCCGACGACAAGAGGATTGACTATAGCCGGTTTTGAACCGGAAGGTCAGTGTCCGATTCAACATGGGAACTTATGAAGGAGTCATGACCGAGGAATTATCCCTTTTCCGAAGTGCCCTTTGACATAGATCCCTTTTCCGAAGAAGAATGAGATCGCATGGAATCAACCGTCGGAGCCGAGCTCACGTATGAGATGGTCTTGACCTTCCTGTCTCAGAGTTCACAGAGTGAATATCCTCTGTTCCTTGTCATTTACCACAACACGAAAGTACTTCCTCGACGAGGGAGAGATTGGATTGTGGTAATAGGCGTCTGTGAGGTCTAGATAGACCGCCCAGTCGCCTTCCCGAATAGTTATTCGGATGGAGCGGGTCGACTCCATTTTGAACTTCTCGACCGGAATCAATGGATTTAGATCTGATAACTCTATAACCGGCCTCCCCCGATCGTCTTCCTTCGGGACGAGGAAAAGACGGTTGTATCAAACCCGATAATTGGGGTTGAGAACCCTCTCTATGGCCTTCTTTTACAGAAGACGTGATGAAATCACTTTTGACATGGCCGGATGCCTTGACGACATGTCGATAGGCACGCTTGTCAGTGGAGGAGGAGAAAGGAAGGGAATTAGATAACCTTCCTGTATCACAGATAAGATCCAATGATCCTCTGTGATACTTTCCCATTCCTCTATAAACAATGACAGGCGGCCCCCGACTGCAATCTCCGGCCTTGGGATGACCATAGAGAGGCTCTCCCCCTTTGTGGGACGGCTTAGCCCTCCCTTTATCAGAATGCGCTAACGTATTCTGTTCCAGGGGTTGCCTTTCCAAGGACTGTCTATTAAATAGATGTCCCTCCGAATGCCTCGATATCCCAAAAAACGTTGGGTTTTGATGCTCTCGGTAGGCTTGGAAATCCCGTCTATTTCCGACCGGTTCCATTCAATGGACCGGTGGAAGGTATTGGGGAAAAGTGTTATCTTTAGAGATGTACACAGTTCCCTTTGGGGATTGAAAGGATCTCTCTGCACGAGAATTCCCATACCCGGAGCCAGACGGGTGAATAATAGAGGTCGGTCCGTAACCTATACTCTGATTATCGTGCACCCACTCTGTTGTTGACCTGCTATGGAATGATAATTTGTATCAATCCGGTCACTCAGTACAGAGCTCGTGCCTGGACGCGCCATGTTTGCATAAGCAATTGGCTGGCTAGTTGCGTCATTAACAAATGACCGACTGCCTGGTCGTGAGATGTTTTCATAACCGACAGGTAGCCTAGCCCCGTCATTACCAAATGACTGACTATCTCCCTGCCGCGTCATGTTCACCTGCGTGACCGGTTGGTTGGTCGTATCATAGTTAAATGATTGATCCAAACCAAAGTCTCGACATGGCTACATGCGTGACTGATTGGCTAGCCACGTCATCGTGAAATGAGTGACTGCCTGGTCGCGTCATATTTAAATGAGTGACCGTTTGCCTGGCTGCGTCGTAGCTATTCGACTGCAGCCCTGTCATATCACCGCTAAGTGAATGACTACCTTGTCTAGTCATGGCAATTTGACTGACTGGCCCGGTCGTGTCATGGCTAAATGACTGACCGGTGACAGGTCGCGTCATCGCTAGATGACGCCCCGGTTGCCCGGGGACCTGTCGCGCCACGGCATATGGCATATGGGTCTTGCTTTCCAGCACCAGCAAAACCCGGTTGACTAGGGATAGGCAGTTGTGAGGCTGCTCTACCGAAAGTCTCCGGAAAACTTTGTCCGCAGACATCGTAATCCGGCACTCTTTAATGAAGTACACAGTTCCCTTTGGGGAACGGAAGGATTTCTCCGACCGGTAATTCCCGTACTCGGAGCTATACGGCTGAATATTAGAGTTCGGTGCTAACCTACTCTGAATATTCATAACACCACTCTGTTGTTGACCTGAGATAGAATGATAATAGTATCAATTCGGTCAGCCAGTACAGAGCCCGTGCCCGGTCGCGCCATGTTAACATAAGCGACTGGCTGGCTAGTCGTGTCATTGCCAAATGATAGACTGCCTGGTCGTGCGATGTTTACATAACCGACAGGCAAGCTAGCCATGTCATTACCAAATGACTGACTACTGCCTGGTCGTGTCATGTTCACATGCGTGACCGATTGGCTGGTCGCGCCATGTTTACATAAGCGACTGGCTGGCTAGCCGCGTCATTGCCAAATGACGGACTGCCTGGTCGTGCGATGTTTTCATAACCGACAGGTAGACTAGCCGCGTCATTACCAAATGATTGACTATCTCCTTGCCGCGTCATGTTCACCTGCGTGACCGGTAGGCTGGTCGCATCATAGCTAACTGATTGACCCCCGCTTTGTCGCGACATGGCTACATGCGTGACTGATTGGCTAGCCGCGTCATCGTTAAATGAGTGACTGCCTGGTCGCGTCATATTTAAATGAGTGACCGTTTGCCTGGCCGCGTCGTAGCTATTCGACTGCTGACCTGTCATTTCACCGCTAAGTGAATGACTACCTTGTCGAGTCATGGCAAATTGACTGACTGGCCCGGTCGTGTCATGGCTAAATGACTGACCGGTGACAGGTCGCGTCATCGCTAGATGACGCCCCGGTTGCCCGGGGACCTGTCGCGCCACGGCATATGGGTTTTGCTTTCCAGCACCAGCAAAACCCGGTTGACTTAAGGGATAGGCAGTTGTGAGGCTGTTCTACCAAAAGTCTCCGGAAAACTTTGTCCGCAGACATTGTAATCCGGCACTCTGCAGCCGTCCGAAGACTGCTGTAGCTCAGAGTGTGGTGTTGGTTGAGCCCCAACACCAGGCGACAGATAATGCGGTTCAAGTGTAGATGACTCCAGCGACCCTACCGGCCTTCCTATCTCTTTGAGCACTCTCTACCTTGTTTCTACACGGTATCAGGCCCGAAGGCTTTAGTTTCCCGACAGAACAACGCGCATCCAAAGCTACCTTCCGCTCCTCTTTGTCTCTAGCTAGACTAGGAGGTGCGTTTGTGTTAAGTGGAGAAGGTACAGCCTTAACCTTTGAACCACTCAACACGGTCGCGGAGTCCGATTGGGAGAACCCCTCTAACTCCGCTTCACTCGAAGATATCAGAGACGCCTTTTTAGGGGCACTCTTACCCTTCCTGCTTTTGCTAGTCTTACCCTTCCCAGCCCGTTTCCAAATAGAAACAGTCCAAGAAGAGCAGTACTCGCACGGTGAAAGCTGTGTGCCCTTTGAGCAAACCACACAGTTCGGATGCGTGTCCCATGCGTCCACAGCATGACCACACGAGCCACGCCTCCGTTCACCTTTAAGTGACATATTTATGATACAAATATATACGAAAACAATAAAACCAAAAAAAAAAAATTTTTCTACTTTTTATTTTTCTACCCGAGTGACAACCCGGAACGTATATAATCTATAAACAAAATTTATAAATTTTTGTCTATGTTATAATTACATGTAAGTACAACAAACATCATAAGTATAATCTATAACGGGATTGGAAACTCATCGTTTAACTTTAAGTCTTGAACTCAATTACGTTCCGCACCCGAAGACATTAACTGAAAATAATGGGTGGGGTAACCACCTCGTGCTTTTCAGCTAGCTGTCGCCTACAAAAACAAGCAATTACAACAATAATTTAACTTTAAATGCAGTTGAATATCTGTTAATGCAGTTTCCTAACTGAATGAACAACTAAATAAGGCAATAAGCCTTAAAAAGCCAAGAAAAGAATAATTAGAAAATAATGTGTTAATTCTTAGCTGTCTAGCTGGTGGATCCAGAAAAAAAAGTGGCAGGATATCACGTGCTTTCCCGCTCTTACGGGCAACCGTGTATATCACATATACGTGAGGAATACGCGAGGCGAGTTCTTTTTCTGGATGAATTAAGGGTGTAGAGATTATATATCAGGTATTAAATGACTGGTAATGTATTTTTGACATAAAAACACCATTGCTACATCTTTTCCAAGATGAACATAATATAGAACAAAATTTAATAATCCCTAAGATTTAATATTGGTTTTTCTAACAGTCTATTAACCCTTTCCCTCATATAGACGCTTTCTGACGCCTCTGCAGCAGACAGCTTTTTCAAAACATAGTGACAAAAGAAGAAATGCTCAAAACAAGCAATTTCTTCTTTTGCCACAATGTTTTCCACTTTTAGTTATAGGTAATACATTCAATTATAGAGATTTCTATTTTTTGACAAAATATGTTCAAAGTCGTCTGCTGCAGAAATGTTATATGAGGGAAAGGGTTAAGTATTTTTGGATGGCTCACCTGATGTTTTGTTTTTTTCACTTTAGCCATATAAGCCCCGCCCCCTGGCGGCCATAGTTTCCGACCAATCAACTTGGCTTGAAGAAATCTGATAGAGGGTCACCTTAGGAACTTTTCTACAAAATTATTTGAAAATCTGCCTGACTCTTTCGGAGGAGAAGATTTTTTAAGTTTTCACTTTAGCCATATAAGGCAAAATAGCCCCGCCCCCTGGTGGCCATGTTTTTTTCACCAATCAACATGGCTTGAAGGAATCTGATAGAGGGTCATCCAAGGAACATTTCTACAGAATTATTTGAAAATCAGCCTGACAATTTTTGTTGGATAAGGCAAAATAGCCCCGCCCACTGGCGGCCATGTTTTTCGACCAATCAACTTGGCTTAAAGGAATCTGATAGTGGGTCACTTAAGGAACATTTCTACAAAATTATTTGAAAATCGGCCTGACACTTTCGGAGGAGAAGATTTTTTAAGTTTTCACTATAGCCATATAATGCAAAAAAGCCCCGCCCCACTGGCGACCATGTTTTTCGACCAATCAACATGGCTTGAAGGAATCTGATAGAGGGTCATCCAAGGAACATTTCTACAAAATTATTTGAAAACCTGCCAACCAGTTTGGGAGAAGAAGAATTTTGAAGTTTTTTTCATTTCGTTGCCATGGAAACCAGAATTCTGCATGGATCCCAAAAATTTGAAGGAATTCTGGTGAGGTCATTGAGAGGATGCTTTCTGTGAAGTTTCATCCCAATTGACCAACTGGTTACTGAGGAGAAGAAGTTGACGCACGACGGACAAAAGGCGATCACAATAACTCACCTTGAGCAAAGCTCGGGTGAGCTAAAAACATTCTGGAAACAAGAGGGCCAAGATGGCCCTAAATGGATCACCTGAATGATAGTAAATTAGTAGCAAATATTTAAATGCAAATATCTGTGAAAATTATATCAAGAGTGGAAATGAAACTGCAAGGAGTGGACACTGATAGAGAAAAAGCTTATCAGTAAAGGCCATTTGTATCTTGAAATCTAACAAGAACTTTAATAAGAATGGAAGTTTTGTCATTTTGCACCTTTCCTGATGGCCCCTTGCTGCCCTGTTTTTCAACGAAATCAATATGGTTTGAACAGTTTTTGTAGAGCGTCACTCAATGTTTTCACCTTTATCATTTATAATTTCCGCATTTTTCACTTAATGTTTTCAAAGTTGTCTGCTGCTGACTTATTGTATGTTGGAAAGGGGTTAAAAGCATAGTGAAAAAGATAGGATTTTGTTAATTTCATTGTTGAAGTACGAATCATGGAGCTCTGGCTTTTTAAAAGTGTACTGATTATTCAATGCCTCCAAGCTATTAAATCTAAATATAAACTTCATTATTGATCATCATCTATAAAACATTTGAAACGTATAATTTGCTCTGTCTTTTGTTCATCACGCTAAGAAAGTGATTTTACTCGGGGGATGTTTAATGCTCAAGAGACAAGTGACACCTATAGGTTATTAATACGACAACACCATCAGTAAGTGTACATATACTTATTAACCCTTTCCCTCATATAGACGATTTCTGACTCCTCTGCAGCAGATGGATTTTTAAAAATATGGCGACAAAAGAAGAATTGCTAAAAACGAGTGATTTCTTCTTTTGCCACCATGTTTTCAACTCGATTCAATTGTTTTACTTACATTTAAAGGGAGTTTTCATTTTTTTGGGGTATGTTTTCGTCTGCTGCAGAGTTGTTGTATGTGGGAAAGGGTTAACCCTTTTCCAATAGAAGATGCATTTTGATGTGACTGCAGCAGAAGACTTTTGAAAACATTGTTGCAAAAGGAGAAATTGCTCACAATGATTTCAACTTTATTTAATAATTGTAATTTCAATGATTGAGATCGTCCATATTTTGAAAACATCCATGCAAATATGTGGACAAAGTTGTTTGCTGCTGAACCGTCTTCAAGTGGGAAACGCTTATTTTAACCCTTTCCCTCATACGACCATTCCGCAGCAGGCGACTTTGAAAATCTCTATAATTGAATGGATAACCTATGACTAAAAGTGGAAAACATTGTGGCAAAAGGAGAAATTGCTTGTTTTGAGCAATTACTTACTTTTGTCACAATGTATTCAAAAAGCTGTCTGCTGCAGAGGCGTCAGAAAGCGTCTATATGAGGGAAAGGGTGAAAATAATCATTACCCCCATGGACAACTTTATTTAATTTATAAATCTTTCTGTCATAGGAGCAAATTTAAATCATCATACAGACGCTTTCTGGCGCTTCTGAAGCAGACGACATTTGAAAACATTGTGGCAAAAGAAGAAATTGCTCATCATGAGCAATTTCTCCTTTTGCCACCATGTTTTCCACTTTTAGTCATTGGTTATCAATTCAATTAAAGAGATATTCCATTTTTGACAAAATATGTTTGAAGTAGTCTGCTGCAGATTTCTTGTTTGTGGGAAAGGGTTAAGTTTGTCCAGACACGTCAAATTAATAATCTTATTATAAAAGTTATTTCATGCAAAAATGTCTCCTTTTCCCACAATATTTTCACAAAGTTGTGCAGTTGAAATGTCCTCAGGACAAAATGAATGAATGATTTTGTTATACACCATATTCAATAGTACACTTATCAATGAACCCTCAAAGACTAACAGAGTACCCGCATCATAGGGTTTGGATGGATAACAAGAGAGATATTGTGGGGAATAGAGCTGAATTCTCCTCCCTAGCTGAAAGTCTGTATGAGGTCAGGAAATCTGCCTTCTACACAGGAACTTGACCAGACTGCTACAAATCAATGATTTCATGCAAAACGGTTTGTAACTACATCTTGAACTACAACTGTTTTGCATGAAGGCCTCGAAATGAGGACCAAACCTGGGACACCCAGTCTGAAATCCCCCAAACTTAGCCACTGTAGATTGGTGTTTGATTTTGCTGTAAAAACTTTGAAAACTAGGAGCAAAAAAAATTGAAAATATCTATTAATAAAAGTATGACTAAAAGAAAGTATGATTATTGAATTGTGGCAAAACGAGTAAATCACTCCTGATGAGAAATTTCTTCTTTTGCCAAAATGTTTTCAAACGTCTTCTGCAGCAGAGGCATCAGCAAGCATCTGTATTTGGTTAAAGGTTAATTAAGTAAACTACAAAAACCTATATCTTTAATTTAACCCTTTCCTTCATACGACAATTTTGCAGCAGACAACTTAATTTTGAACATATTTTGTCAAAAATAGAAAATCTCTATAATTGATTGGATAACCTATGACTAAAAGAGGAAAACATAGTGGCAAAAGAAGAAATTGCTCGTTTTGAGCAATTTCTTTTTTTGTCACTATGTTTTCAAAAAGCCGTCTGCAGAATTGTCGTATGAGGGGAAGGGTTAATGTCTGTTTCAAATAGGTGATTGAAGTTAAATTTTTGTCTGTACAAAGGCAACTAAACATAGAGCTATCCATATTAAATATTTAAGGAAAAAGAGCAATTGCTCATTTTCAGCAGTTCCTTCTTTAAGAAGGATGTTTTTTTACAAATGTGATGTACAGTAGATGAATTTACAGTCACCTGTTTTAGGAAAACAAAAATGTGACATTTCTGATCCGACAAATCTTTGCTGGAGAAGGTTAAAAGGGCACAGAAAAAATTGAAAATGTACTGAATTAGGCAACATAATAAAAGCTGGTTAATCCCATTTATTTTTGTCACATATTTTTCTAATGATACTTCCCTTAGGGTCATTCATAGGCTTGGCCACACTTTAGAAACAACCATGACAAATGAAAAACATCAATATCATCCGGACTGTCCTGGATAAGCCCGGACCCAACACGGATCTGACCCCTGATCGGCCAAATTTCAGTCCGGAACGCTGCGGGACAGTCCGGGAGGTTTGTGTGACTGGGGCTTAAAGGCCATTTGTAATAAGGCATTAAATCTTTCCACAATTTGATATAGGACCACCAAAGGAACATTCCTGTGATATTTGGTAGATATCCAATGATTTAAAAGGAGATGTCATTTAGAGGTTTAACCCTTTCCCTCATATAGATGCTTTCTGACGCCTCTGCAGCAGACAGCTTTTTGAAAACAGTGACAAAAGAAGAAATTGCTCAAAACTTTTGCCACAATGTTTTCCGGTTTTAGTCATAGGTTATCCATTCAATTTAAGAGACTTTCCATTTTTTGACAAAATATGTTCAAAGTCGTCTGTTGCAGAATTGTCATATGAGGGAAAGGGTTAATCTTTCTTAGGGTGTATTCCTGAGAAGCTTCTTAACCCTTTTCCTCATATAAACGCTTTCGGACGCCTCTGCAGCAGACAGCCTTTTGAAAACATAGTGACAAAAGAAAAAATTGCTCAAAACATGCAATTTCTCCTTTTACCACAATATTTTTCCATTTTTAGTCATAGGTTATCCATTCAATTATAGAGATTTTATATATTTTGACAAAATATGTTCAAAGTCGTCTGCTGCAGAATTGTCGTATGAGGGAAATGATTAAGTTCATTTACCCATTTTCTGATGCCAAGTAGTGTATCTTTTTTAATAAGAATGGACTTATAAAGTTTTGTCATTATGCTGCTTTCCTGATGCCGCCCTGCTGCCCTGTTTTTCAATATGGCTTGAAAAGTTTTTGTAGAGGGTCACTGACAAGTAACATGTAACATTTCTACCAAGTTATCTTGGAATCGAACAAGTGGATTCTCGAGAAAAAGGATTTTAGAGTTCGGGCATTTTACTCATTTTCTGATGACGCAGCAACCAAAGATGTAAACAAAATGTAAATCTTTGAACAGTTTTGAAAGAAGACCAACAAAGGAACATTTCTGTGAAGTAAAACTGAAATTGGTCAAGTGGGATGGTAGAAGTTGTGATTTGTAGCTAAAAGTTCAATTTACCCCTTTTAGCCTGGTTGCTATGCGATTTTGTAACCAATCAACATGGCTTGAACAAATTAAGTAGAGGATCACTGAAGATTTTTATTCAATTTTCATGAAATCAGCATGCACTTCCATAAGAAGATGGCTATGATGGCCCTAGATCACTCACTTGAATTATGCAACGTTATTTCTAATGCAAAACAGATCAAGACAATTATTCTGACAAAGATTCAAAATGCAACCTCCAGAGTGTTAACAAGATTTTCTTTTTCCTGATATGACTCATATTAGAACATGGACTAGATATCATCAAGATAACCACTCTGACAAAGTTTCAACTTGCTCAAAGTAAATATACAGCCTCCGGAGGATTTAAACCTTCATTTTGGCCTAGTGACCTAGTTTTTAACCCATAAGAAAGTTTAAATAAAAAGATAAAGTTTCAACATATGCTCAAGTTAAAAATGCATCATCCAGATTGTTAACAATATTTCCCTTTGTTTTGGCCTTGTGACCTAATTTCTGACCCAAATTGATCCATATTTGACCTTTATATCATTCAGATAAACATTCTAACAAAAGTTCAGGCTGTTGAAGCAAAAAATGTGACCTCCAGAGTGTTAACAAGATTTTCCTTCAATTTGGCCTTGTGACCTATATTCTAACTTGGCCTAGATATCATAAACATAAATAATCTGACCAAATTTTAAGAAAAATGTGGCTTTTACAGTGTTAACAAGATTTTTCTTCAATTTGGCCTACTGACCTAGTTTTTAAACAGACATGACCAATATTCAAACTTGGCCTACATATCATAAAGACAAACATTCTGATAAAGTTTAAACATGCTCAAGTTAATTCTCAGCCTCCAGAGTGTTAACAAGATTACCTTCAATTTGTCCAAGTGACCTAGTTTCTGACACATTATGACCCATTTTTGAACTTGGCATAGATATCATTAAGACAAACATTCTGACATTTCAAACTGCTGAAGCAAAAACTGCCGCCTCTAGAATATTAACAAGATTTTCCTTCAATTTGACCTAGATTTTTACCCCATATGACCCTTATTCGAACTTGATCTTGATATCATTCAACCAAACATTCTAATGAGGTTTCAACATGCTCAAGTAAAAAAAAGCTGCATCCAGAGTTTTACTTCCTTAAATTTGACCTAGTGACCTAGTTTTTGACCTCATATGACCCATATTCAAACTTAACCTAGATATCATTCAGACAAATATTCTGAAAAAAGTTCAAGCGGCTGAAGCAAAAAATACGACGTCCAGAGTGTTAACAAGCTTTTTTTCAACTCTATTTAATAATCAAACTGTCATTAATAGAGATTTTTCACATTTTTGAAAAGATGTTTTCAAAGTCGTCTGCTACAGATTTGTTGTTTGTGGAAACGGGTTAAGTTAGAGGATTAGGAAAAATGCTCTTGTTGATCCTTTAACCCTTTCCCTCATATAGACGCTTTCGGACGCCTCTGCAGCAGACAGCTTTTTGAATACATATTGACAAAAGAAGAAATTGCACAAAACGTGCAATTTCTCCTTTTGCCACAATGTTTTCCACTTTTAGTCATAGGTTATCCATTCAATTATAGAGGATTTTCTATCTTTTGACAAAATATGTTCAAAGTCGTCTGCTGCAGAAATGTCGTATGAGGGAAAGGGTTAATAGCAGAAATATCAGGATGAGCGTTCTAGTGCTATCATATATTCCAGTCAGGTAGGAAAGTGTTTAGTCAAAATTCCTTTCAACAATGACATTTGATGTACATTGAAGAGTAATTACTCTGATTGAATGAACTTTCTACAAAGTTATAACTAAATATGAAAACAAAATGTAGCTACAACTGTTTTACATTGAAGGCACAAATACCTACAGGCCATAACTGAGAGGCTTGACCCCCATCTGGACATATGATAGTGTCACGGTACTGGCCACTGATGATGTTATTATCAATCTTTTCTCACATAAAAAAATATTTTTAGACCATGGTGTAACCATGTGGTATTCTTCTCCATTTCTATTCTTTTAACCTTTACTCTCATATAGAAAATCTGCAGCAGACGACTTTGAACATATTTTGACAAAAAATGGAAAATCTCTATAATTGAATGGAAAACCAATGACTAAAAGTGGAAAAAAACATTGTGGCAAAACGAGAAATTGCTCATCATGAGCAATTTCTTCTTTTGCCACAATGTTTTCAAAAGTTGTCTGCTTCAGAGGGGTCAGAAAGTGTCTATATGAGGGAAAGGGTTAACCCTTACCCTTACACATACAGATTCTTTCTGACTCCTCTGTTGCAAAGGCAAAGCATTGTGGCAAAGGAGTAATTGCTCAAAAGTAGAAGTTTCTCCTGTTTCAACGCATTTATTTATAGTCGTCTGCTGCAGATTTGTTGCACTTGGGAAAGGGTTAATTATTATCTCTTAATGTAACTGTTCCCAAATGCAGACACATTTTGATTCATCTGCAGCAGATGAATTCTGCAACATGACCCGTTATAAGACAATCATGCTTGACTATTCGATTGCTTGTCAAACAAAAAACTGTTTAAACCTTTCCCTCATATAGACCCTTTCTGACGCCTCTGCAGCAGACGGCTTTTTGAAAACACAGAGACAAAAGAAGAAATTGCACAAAACGTGCAATTTCTCCTTTTGCCACAATGTTTTCCACTTTTTATCATAGGTTAGAATGGATAACCTATGTTTTGGCAAAATACGTTCAAAGTCGTCTGCTGCAGAATTGTTGTATGAGGGAAAGGGTTAAAGCAGACGGCGTTTTGAAAACATAGTGACAAGTTTTCCACTTTTAGTCACAGGAGCTTGACTCATGAAAAAAAAAATCCGAAAAAAAAAATCCACCAATACTATATATTAAGAAAAGGACTACAACTCCGAACTCTCCGAAAACCGGCTAAGCCTACTGTTACCGTCGATTTCTCTAACAATGTTCAAGATATCTTAACATGCTGTACATATCCATTTAGCTGAATCCCTAACCTATCCAACGGTATATAACACTTTACCCTTTTTAAGCAAACCAACGAGTAATTGAGCCATTTATTAACCAAATCTGGGTGATATTGCTTAGTCGGAAAAGTAGTGGGACACCTACAACGGCTCTACAACAATGTCGTTAAGAAGGGAAATCACGCTTAAACTACAATCAGCAGCCAGTTAACGGTCTGAATAGATCAATACCTTCACTATTTAACAAATTCGGCTGTCATAGCTTACCTTTTTAGTGTTTACCATGCACAATCCGTCGATTTACATCGCCACCGATTGAAAATTTCTCGCTACGGCCATTTACTATTGCAAGCGCGCACATGATGCAGATCGGTGACCCCGAATCTGATTGGCTCATCTTTTTACTTTCGTTTTCAATCATATTGCTTACTTTGACCCGGCTCGCAACGGTAATATAGAAGCGCAGCGGAGATCCAGCGAAGAATCAGCAATCACCGATCTGCATCATGTGCGCGCTTGCAATAGTAAATGGCTGTAGCGAGAAATTTTCAATCGGTGGCGATGTAAATCGACGGATTGTGCATGGTAAACACTAAAAAGGTAAGCTATGACAGCCGAATTTGTTAAATAGTGAAGGTATTGATCTATTCAGACCGTTAACTGGCTGCTGATTGTAGTTTAAGCGTGATTTCCCTTCTTAACGACATTGTTGTAGAGCCGTTGTAGGTGTCCCACTACTTTTCCGACTAAGCAATATCACCCAGATTTGGTTAATAAATGGCTCAATTACTCGTTGGTTTGCTTAAAAAGGGTAAAGTGTTATATACCGTTGGATAGGTTAGGGATTCAGCTAAATGGATATGTACAGCATGTTAAGATATCTTTAACATTGTTAGAGAAATCGCTGGTAACAGTAGGCTTAGCCGGTTTTCGGAGAGTTCGGAGTTGTAGTCCTTTTCTTTATATAATTTATAGTATTGGTGGAATTTTTTTTTTCGGATTTTTTTTTATTCATGAGTCAAGCTCCTGTGCTTTTAGTCATAGGTTATCCATCTGACAAAATACGTTCCGAGTCGTCTGCTGCAGAATTGTTGTATGAGGGAAAGGGTTAAAGCAGACGGCGTTTTGAAAACATAGTGACATTTAAAGAAGAAATTGCACAGAACGTGCAATTTCTCCTTTTGTCACAATGTTTTCCACTTTTAGTCATAGGTTATCCATCTGACAAAATACGTCGCTGCAGAATTGTTGTATGAGGGAAAGGGTTAAACCTTCACCCACATACAACTTGAAGATCTTAAGTAGATAACTTTTAAAGACATGGAGGCAGAATTATTGAAAATTCTCTTTAACCCTTTCCCTCATACGACCATTCTGCAGCAGACGACTTTGAACATATATTGTCAAAACATAGAAAATCTCTTTACTTGAATGGATAACCTATGACTAAAAGTGGAAAACATTGTGGCAAAAGGAGAAATTGCACGTTTTGTGCAATTTCTTCTTTTGTCACTATGTTTTCTAAAAGCCGTCTGCTGCAGAGGCGTCAGAAAGCGTATATATGAGGTAAAGGGTTAAGGGAAAGTTTGATCATTGAAAACAACTGAAAACAAGTGTGTCAAAAGGACAAATTGCTCATTAAGAGCAATTATTCCTTTTGCCACCATGCTTTCTAAAATTGTCTGCTGTAGAGGATCAATATGAGGCTACATGTGGAATTTAGGGTTAATAAATCAAGAGCATTTCTAGTGGGAGATGGTGGGTGTCACTTTAAGGGTAATATCTAGGTATCATTCAGCTTTATAAATAGTCATCTATAATTCAGCCATTCGAGACAAATAACAGAGTGCAAACCGAGAATTCTGTGAATGAATGAATGTATAGTGTGTGGCGAATTGACTGCTGAGGTCAATTAGGGCACATTTTGTTTTGATGGGGTTTTACGCAAGTTTCAACATTATTTCAGTTATATCACAGTGACAGTTCACTTATTTATGATTCCTGGGTAAACAAACCAGTACTATAGGCTAGGATATATACTTTTCCCAAAGAGCTCTCCACCATGGCCACAGCGCCGTGACTGGGGATTGAACTCGAAAATAGAATATGAAAATTAGCACAGTTTAACCTTTTCCCTCATGAATATAGACGCTTTCTGACACCTCTGCAGCAGACAGCTTTTTGAAAACATAGTGACAACAGAAGAAATTGCACAAAACGTGCAATTTCTCCTTTTGCCACAATGTTTTCCACTTTTTGTCATAGGTTATCCATTCAATTATGGAGATTTTCTATGTTTTGACAAAATACGTTCAAAGTCGTCTGCTGCAGAATTGTCATATGAGGGAAAGGGTTTAACCTCCAATTTGTTGATTAAAATTAAATGAGGTGAAATGATGTAACAGATACAAAGTCTATATAATGAGATGTTTGTCAAACATTATGCCCCCCTAAGTATCCATTGCCAGGAAAATCAATAGGGGGTCATCTACTGGTCATGCCCAACATCCCTGCCAAATTTGAGGACATTAGGCAGAAGCATTCTGTAGTCATCAATCTGACACGCTTTTAGTGTTCAAGGTCACCTTGACCTTTGAAAGAATGACCCCATGCTGGTCATGCCCCTCCTCCCTACAAAGTTTGTAGAATTGTAGCTCCAAGCATTATTTATCAATCCAACAAGCTTTAGACTACTGGCAGAGGACAGACATGTATCTTCCTCGAAGGGGGCATAATAATAAGATTGGATATATTATGCGTATGAGATGAAATTCTGAGTAATCTCTTCCTAAATACAACAAATCTGCAGCAGTTGTAACTAGAACTATCACTGAAGATGATAAATACCCCCCTAAACAGCACCTTGACCTACACCATAACTTAATTAGTAAAAGGGACATAACTCTGTAAAATATCTTGCAATTGGAACCCTTTTAGGATATGCACATCTCCTCTTGGTATAGAAGCTTCATGTAAAATTGTATTGAATTCCACCCAGTGGTTTGTAAGAAATAGGCCTGACAATATATGGTTTCCGGCCGACAGACAGACAGACAGACTGCCCGACACAGTGATTCCTATATACCCTTCTTCTTCGAAAGGGGTATAATTATTGAACACAGTTCAAATATACTGATGTAAATGGCAAAGTGGCCTGCTGCAGATGTGTCAAAATGCATTTGCATGAGGAAAAAGGTAAAAATGTGCAAGTCATGGAAGACAGGCCTAAAGGTTTATCACAGGAAGTGTGAATATTTAAATTTTAAACCATTTTCCCATAGAGAGGCTTTCTGATGCCTCTGCAAGAGAAGACGTTGGAAAGCCTTGTGACAAAAGGAGAAATCGCTCTATTTAATAATTAATTAACCCTTTTCCTCATACAACAATTCTGCAGCAGACGACTTTGAACATATTTTGTCAAAAAATAGAAAATCTCTATAATTGAATAGATAACCTATGACTAAAAGTGGAAAACATTGTGGCAAAAGGAGAAATTGCTCGTTTTGAGCAATTTCTTCTTTTGTCACTATGTTTTCAAAAAGCTGTCTGATGCAGAGGCCTCAGAAAGGGTCTATATGAGGGAAAGGGTTAAAATCTCATTTATGGAGAATTTTCAAGATAATTCAAAATTGTCTGCTGCAGATTTGTTGTATGTGGGAAAGGGTTAAAGAAAGGTTATGCAATCCACCACGGCCGACGAATAGTCGAAAAGCTAACTCGCAAAATTCTTGCTACTTGTGAACAGAAACATCCCAATAAGAGGACCATGATTGTCCTATATCGCTCACCTGATTTAATAAAACTGAAAAGTTTTCAATGGCCTTTATAATACTAAAAATAAATAAGGAAAACAAGCCCCACCCTCTGATGGCCATGTTTTCAAACAGATCAGAATAATTTGAACAATAATCAAAGATGGTCATCCAAGTTTTCACTATTTATTCATATAAGGAAAACAATAAGCCCCACCCTCTGATGGCCATGTTTTTAAACAGAGCAGAACGGATCAACGGATTGGAAACATTGGAACAAAAATGTCAAAGTGTCACCTAAGGAACATTTTTGCCAAATTATTTTCCAAGTTTTCACTATATATTCATACAAGAGGGCCATCATGGCTCTGGATTGCTCACCTGATTAAATATAACTAAAAAGAGTGTTCAATGTGCTTACTCTATGCTTACAAGGAAAACAAGCAACGCCCCCCTAGTGGCCATGTAATTCATGGTAAAGGGTCAGGTAAACCAAGGAACACTTGTGACAAATGATTTCAAAATCAGGCTTACACATTGAACAAGAATACTTTCTTTCTTCCCAAACTATATTTGTTATCAAAAGTAAAATTCCTTTCTGAAAGAATGATGTCACAATATTTCTTTTAAGAACTTTTGAAACAGATGACTCTTAAACGAGGGTTTCTAATTGTCAAGTATCGAGTAAGAAAGGTCGAGTGTCTAAAACAGTCTTATCCAGCATTGTGAATATTAACGGCCTTGAATTTGCAATAATCCACAAAGGTACTCTCGGTCTACCCCCATGTTTGAGTTAATTGTTCAGAATGATTTATTCATATATCTGTGGTTAACCCTTATACAACAAATCTACAGCAGATAACTTTAACCCCTTCCCTTATACAACAAATCTACAGCAAATAATTTTAACCCCTTCCCTTATACAACACATCTACAGCAGATAACTTTAACCCCTTCCCTTATACAACAAATCTACAGCAGATAACTTTAACCCCTTCCCTTATACACCAAATCCACAGCAGATAACTTTAACCCCTTCCCTTATACAACAAATATACAGTAGATAACTTTTAACCTTTCCCTTGTACAACAAATATACAGCAGATAACTTTAACCCCTTCCCTTATACAACAAATCTACAGCAGATAATTTTAACCCCTTCCCTTATACAACAAATCTACAGCAGATTACTTTAACCCCTTCCCTTATACAACAAATCCACAGCAGATAACTTTAACCCCTTCCCGTATACAACAAATCCACAGCAGATAACTTTAACCCCTTCCCTTATACAACAAATATACAGCAGATTACTTTAAACCTTTCCCTTATACAACAAATCTACAGCAGATAACTTTAAACCTTTCCCTTATACAACAAATCTACAGCAGATAACTTTAACCCCTTCCCTTATACAACAAATCTACAGCAGATAATTTTAACCCCTTCCCTTATACAACACATCTACAGCTGATAACTTTAACCCCTTCCCGTATACAACAAATCCACAGCAGATAACTTTAAGCCCTTCCCTTATACAACAAATATACAGCAGATAACTTTAACCCCTTCCCTTATACAACACATATACAGCAGATAACTTTAACCCCTTCCCTTATACAACAAATCTACAGCAGATAACTTTAACCCCTTCCCTTATACAACAAATCCACAGCAGATAACTTTAACCCCTTCCCTTATACAACAAATGTACAGCAGATAACTTTAAAAACATCTGGACATGAATATGGAAACTGTCTATTATAAGTGAGTGTCATAATTGATTTATTAACCCTTTCCCTCATACAACAATTCAGCAGCAGACTACTTTGAACATATTTTGTCAAACAAGAAACTGCTGAACACGGTAAGGCCTGATTGTCGGCAATTTGACCTTGAAAATCAACAAACCAAGGTCTAGGTCAAAGTAACCATAAAAATCAATAGAACTTGTTACTGGTTACCTGCTGGCAAAGTTTCAAGTTTGTAACCCTTTCCAGTGCTGAGATTTTGCCTCAACCTGAAACTTTAACCAAAATGTTGACGGACAGACAGACAGACAGACGGACGTACCCATATATAGTGTACTTGTGGGGTTATTTCTTTTGTTTCGAACTTGTGGGTTGCACCCCACAAGTAGGGTTTTCATTCCGTAATTAACCCCCATTTACGGAATGAATAACATTAATATGCAAATGAGATACCTGTTATAAAAAAAAAAAAAATATTTATCTAAGTGTCTATCTAAATTTATAAGGGTGGTTTTATAAGGGTGGTGGGTGGTTTTATAAGGGTGGTGGGTGGGCTTTAGGAGAACACCACACCCCACAAGTACTCGGCCAACAGTACGGACAGACAGATACAGACAGACACAAAAGTGGAAAACATTGTGACAAAAGAAACAAGAGGCCCATGTGGGCCTATGCTCTACTGGTATGGTTCTTTGGTCATTTTCAATCCAGAGCATGTATGTATGGTGAAGATCGGATAGTAAATGGAGGCTCTTTTGTGTCTTTATAGCAATTTTTACAATTTCATGGACCATAATCCAATCTTGCATGGGCGGATCTGGCTGATTTTCAAAAGGAACCAAGCTCTCATCAATATTTAACTACTATCTAAGTTTGGTGAAGATCAGATAGTAAATGGAGCCTCTACTGTGTTCACATGCTCAATTATAGCAATTTGGACAATTTCAAGGGCCATAATCCAGTCTTACATGGGCGGATCTGGCTGGTTTACGAAAGGAACTGAGCTCTCATGGATATCTAACTACTGTATAAGTTTGGTTGAGATACAATCAAAAGTGAAGACTGTATCATGTTAACAAGCTCTTTTATAGCAATTTTGACCATTTCAAGGGCCATAATCCAGTCATGCTGCATGGGCGGATCTGGCTGGTTTTCGAAAGGAACCGTGCTCACATGGATATCTAACTACTGTATAAGTTTGGTTGAGATACAATCAAAAGTGAAGACTATCGTGTTAACAAGCTCTTTTATAGCAATTTTGACCATTTCAAGGGCCATAATCCAGTCATGCATGGGCGGATCTGGCTGGTTTTCGAAAGGAACCGAGCTCTTATGGATATCTAACTACTTTATAAGTTTGGTTGAGATACAATCAAAAAAGAGGACTGTATCGTGTTAACAAGCTCTTTTATAGCAATGTTGACCATTTCAAGGGCCATAATCCAGTCATGCATGGGCAGATCTGGCTGGTTTTCGAAAGGAACCGAGCTCTTATGGATATTTAACTACTGTATCAGTTTGGTTGAGATACAATAAAAAAAGAAGACTGTATCGTGTTAACAAGCTCTTTTATAGCAATTTTGACCATTTCAAGGGCCATAATCCAGTCATGCATGGGCGGATCTGGCTGGTTTTCGAAAGGAACCGAGCTCTCATGGATATCTAACTACTGTATAAGTTTAGTTAAGATACAATCAAAAGTGAAGACTGTATCGTGTTAACAAGAAATTGTTTACGGACGCACGGACGCACGCACGCACGGACGACGGACAAATCGCCACGACATAAGCCCTTCTGGCCTTTGGCCAGTAGAGCTAAAAATTGCTGGTTTTGAGCAATTTCTTCTTTTTCACCATGTTTTCAAAAAGCTGTCTGCTGCAGGTGTCAGAAAGCATCTATATGAGGGAAAGGGTTAACACAGAAAACATTGTGACAAAAGGAGAAATTCCTCGTCATGAGAAGTTTCTATTTTTGTCAAAGTTTTCAAAAGTAGTTCAGTGGAACTGCATCAAAACACGTTTTCATGTGGGAAAGCCTTAATTAATTTACACAATACAGTTAACAAAGAAGTGGAAAAAAAGATATAAATTCTCTTGTTTTGTTTGGAATGAATGAATGAATGTATATTGTTCTATGGTGCATCGACAGCTAAGGTCATTTAGCGCGCAATTAAATTTAATTATTCATGATCCCTGGATAAACAAACCAGTACAAGGCTAGAAAATGTGCCTTGCCCAAGGGCACTCCACCATGACCGTAGTGACGTGACTGGGGATCGAACCCGGGACACCCGGTTTCGAAATCCCTGACGCTAACCACTCGACCACAGCGGATTCCCGTTTTGTTTGGATGAAGATGAATAAATTTTGTTATGATTTATTTCAAGGTCATTCCCGCTACACTACGTATGGTCAACTGCTTTAGCCCTCTCCATATATATATATATATATATATATATATATATGAAGAAGCCTTCAGGCACACTGTATTATTGAAACATTATGGACTCTGCGTAAATTATCGACCAAGATCAGCCTGCGCAGTCCAATCCGGGATGACAAATTTCATCTCAGAGGGATAAAGTTATAGAGTAATGATTCCTGAAACAGAAAATCCACAGGAGACTAAAAGTGCCTGTCCGGGTTAGCCTGCGCGATATTCTTAGTCTGATCCGGATCGATACTTTACACAGAGAACACAATGCTGGTTTTCTCATGGAACGTCTCATACATAGATGTAGAAGCCTTCAGAGGCATACTGTATTGTTAACCCTTTCCTTCATACAGACGCTTTCTGACGCCTCTTCAGCAGACGGCTTTTTGAAAACATGGTGGCAAAAGTAGAAATTTATCAAAATGAGCAATTTCTCCTTTTGTCACCATGTTTTCAACTCTGTTCAATTATTGTACACATTTCAAGTAAGTTTCCAATTATTTCGGATATGTTTTCAAAGTCGTCTGCTGCAGATTTGTTGTATGTGGGAAAGGGTTCAAACCAAAATAAAAATGAACGTACTACAAGTAGATTTCATGTTTCTTTTTGTCTTAGGTCAATAGTTAACGGTTTCCCACTTGCAGACGCATTAACCCTTTCCCTCATATAGACGCTTTCTGACGCCTCTGCAGCAGACGGCTCTTTGAAAACATAGTAACAAAAGAAGAAATTGCACAAAACGTGCAATTTCTCCTTTTGTCACAATGTTTTCCACTTTTAGTCATAGGAAAGGGTTAAGATTCCTCTGCAGTAGATAACTCATTAGAAAACATTTGGCATAAGGAGTAATGAACAATTACTTCAACTGTATTCAATAATTATACATTCATTAACCCCTTTCCCTCATACGACAATTCTGCAGCAGACGACTTTGAACATATTTTGTCAAAAATAGAAAATCTCTATAATTGAATGGATAACCTATGACAAAAAGTGGAAAACATTGTGGCAAAAGGAGAATTTGCACGTTTTGTGAAAAAAAGAAGGAATAGTATTTATTAAAAAACGAGTAGCATATCTTTCTTTCTTGTTTTAAAATACTGCTTTTCTTTCCTCAGAAGTTATGAAAATAAATGACACCATTGTTTGGTATCAGATAAATCATAATAATTTATATGGTTAAATTAACTCTTTCCAATATACTAAAAATTTGCAGCAGACGACTTAGAAAACATTGTAGCAAAAAATACAATAGACAATATATACTAATGAAAATAAAATCATTGAATAGAGTTTAACCCTTTCCCTCATATAGACACTTTCTGACGCCTTTGCAGCAGATGACTTTGAACATATTTTGTCAAAAAAATAGAAAATCTCTATAATTAAATGTGGAAAACATTGTGGCCAAAGGAGAAATTGCTCGTTTTGAGCAATTTCTTCTTTGGTCACTATGTTTTCAAAAAGCTGTCTGCTGCAGAGGCGTCAGAAAGCGTCTATATGAGGGAAAGCGTTAAAACATTGTGGCAAATTTCTCCTTTTTCCGCACAAAGTTTTCAAAATGTTCTGCTGCAGAGGCGTCAGAAAGCGTTTCTATGATCATGGAAAGGGTAAAAGATGCAGATATTTGTACTTTACTGAATTAACCTTTTCCCAAATGCAGACGCTTTCTAAAGCCTTGGCAGCAGAGGACTTTTGAAAACATTGTGTTAAAAGTAGAAATTACTCAAACGAGCAATTTCTCCTTTTGCCACAAAGTTTTTCAAGTTTTTTTCAGTAATTATACCTACAATTCAAGAGATTTTCCATATTTTTGAGAAGACATTTTTAAAGACGTCTGCTGCACATTTGTTGTATGTTGTTAGAAAGGGTTAATCATTTACCTTCAATGATTTGATTTTGTCTTCTGTGCAAACATAAGTTTTGGAAAAATGATTAAACGCAGGGTTGAAAATATTGTTGGAGTATGAGAAATTGCAGATTTTTATCAATTCATTCCCTTTCAATAATGTTTCTTAAAACTATTAATTCTCACATACTGGTAGGTGCAAAAAATGCATCTGCAGCAGATTGGAAACAATGTGGCAAAACAAAAATTGCTCACAATGAGAAATTTCTCCTTCAGTCACAATATATTTCAGCCTATTCAATAACTAAACTGTTATTTAACCCTTTCCCTCATACGACAATTCTGGAGCAGACGAATTTGAACATGTTTTGTCAAAACATAGAAAATCTCCATAATTGAATGGATAACCTATGAATAAAAGTGGAAAACATTGTGACAAAGGAGAAATTGCTCGTCTTGTGCTGCAGAGCCGTCAGAAAGCGTCTTTATGAGGGAAAGGGGTAAATGATTTATTTTGAACACTTTCCGTGCTCTAAAAATGTTTTCTGTAGTTGGCTGCTGTGGATGAGTAAACAGTTTTCTGTACAAGGTAAAGTGTTAACAGAAGGCCGCACTGAAAAGGATAAATAACATTATTAGTGTAGGTGTCTTAATTGGCTGAATTGGTCTGGATATAAAAACAAGTGACTTTGTGATATTTCTTTTTTAAAGATATAAAAACATAGGTTTTGTTCAAAAACAAGTGACTTTGTGATATTTCTTTTTTTAAGATATGAAAACAAGTGACTTTGTGATAGTTATATTTCTTCTTTAAAGATAAAAAACAAAAAAAACACAAGTTTTGTGCAAAAAGGAAATAAGAACAACATAAAAGGTATGTAACTCATTTGACCAGATACAACAAATTCTGCAGCAGACGACTTTGATAAATGTCTCGTTACAAATATGGTAAATCTCTCTAAATGAAAGTTAAATCATTGAATAGAGTTGAAAACATTGTGAAAAAGATAGAAATTGCTCATGATGAGCAATTTCTCCTTTTGCCACCATATTTTCATAGGTCGTCTGCTGTAGAGGCGTCAGAAAGTGTCTGTATGTGGGAAAGGGTTAAAAAGTCGCATTTCATCTTTTTCCCTCATAATGGCGAGCGCGAGGGTAAACAACGTCATAAAGCAAGCATGTTTTCCCTCATACAGCTAACCAATGACACATCAACAGCAGATGACTTTTGACAACATTGTGAGAAAATGATAAATTGCTCTATAAGAGAAGTTTCTGCTATTCCCACTCCATCTCAAAATAAGTTTTCCATTTGTATTTCGAGGTATTTTAATCCTTTCCCTCATACAACAATTTTGCAGCAGACGACTTTGAACATATTTGACAAACAAGAGGCCCATGAGGGCCTATGCTCTACTGGTATGGTTCTTTGGTCATTTTCAATCCAGAGCATGTATGTATGGTGAAGATCGGATAGTAAATGGGGGCTCTTTTGTTTTCACAAGCTGTATTATAGTAATTTTTACAATTTCATGGGCCATAATCCAGTCTTGCATTGGCGGATCTGGCTGATTTTCAAAAGGAACCAAGCTCTAATCAGTATTTAACTACTATCTAAGTTTGGTGAAGATCAGATAGTAAATGGAGCCTCTATTGTGTTCACATGCTCAATTATAGCAATTTGGACAATTTCAAGGGCCATAATCCAGTCTTGCATGCGCGGATCTGGCTGGTTTTCGAAAGGAACCAAGCTCTCATGGATATCTAACTACTGTATAAGTTTGGTTGAGATACAATCAAAAGTGAAGACTGTATCGTGTTAACAAGCTCTTTTATAGCAATTTTGACCATTTCAAGGGCCATAATCCAGTCATACATGGGCGGATCTGGCTGGTTTCGAAAGGAACTGAGCTCTCATGGATATCTAACTACTGTATAAGTTTGGTTGAGATACAATCAAAAGTGAAGACTGTATCGTGTTAACAAGCTTTTTTATAGCAATTTTGACCATTTCAAGGGCCATAATCCAGTCATGCATGGGCGGATCTGGCTGGTTTTCGAAAGGAATCGAGCTCTCATGGATATCTAACTACTGTATAAGTTTGGTTGAGATACAATCAAAAGTAAAGACTGTATCGTGTTAACAAGAAATTGTTTACGGACGCACGGACGCACGCACGGACGACGGACAAATCGCCACGACATAAGCCCTTCTGGCCTTTGGCCAGTAGAGCTAAAAATGGAAAACATTGTTGCAAAAGGAGAAATTGCTTGTTTTGTGCAATTTCTTCTTTTGAAACTATGTTTTCAAAAAGCCGTCTGCTGCAGAGGCGTCAGAAAGCGTCTTTATGAGGGAAAGGGTTAAGTAATAATGTTTCAAGCCCCTTTTCTGCTGCCACCTGGTTGCCAATGTTTTTCAACCAATTATTGGAAGCCGCCAGGAGGCAGCTTCCTGTAGGGATGCTTAGAAATTTCGGACAAGGAGAATATTTAGACCTGCCAGCGTGATCACATATCTTGATTTCTTTGTCCTTACAAAGTACATTAATTTAATGTAATGACTTTTAAAACATCCCTTTTACACTCTATATACATGTGTGAGTTTTACAAATTAAAAACAAAAGACAAAGGCCAGTATATTAATTGAATGTATGTACATTTTTATTTAAGCGAAATTCATACTGTATCTAGTCTAGACAGTAAAATAGAGAACCCTTCTATTGCATTGGTAAATGTAGTCTGGTTCCTTAAAATTACATCCTATGATATATTTACGCAGTAATTAGACGAAGAAGCCACGTCCCGTATTCACTAAACTTTTCCATTTAGATTTTTGACTAAATCTAAATCTTAATATTTAGTCCACGTTTTAGATTTAATCTGTATTCACCAACGCGTTTTAAACCGATCTCAATTTGGTCTAGTTTGTAAATGTCGTAAGCGGCCACGCAGCGACTCTGGTTCCCGAATCAAGTCAAGAGCTAAAATAAAAGATAGTACCATTCATCTATAGTCTATTTATAGATTTTCATTTTTTTTTTTTTTTTTTTTTTTATCGTAATTTCACATACATTTTGCATTTGCTTTGCTTTTAATAATCTGACTTTCATGTTCAGTACATACTTGATTCAAATTTAACTTTGAGTACAATTGTCATCACAAAATGCAGACATGAAAAGATTTAAACCACAGAAATATCTGTTTCAAGATCAATTTTATTCCTTTTCGCTGTTGCAGTTTCACATTTCATGAATATCGTGGTAAACACGATATCGGTGTATTTTGCCTAGCCGACAACATGTTTTATCATGGATGCGATGTGAACATCAAGAAAACTTAAATGAAATGAAATCTTCTGGTTCTTACAAACAAAGTGTGATTGGATTACCTGAACTGTATTTAACTTATCAATGTAAATGTAGGCAGCATTTCAACTCTTAAATCAACTGGTAAATTTACGGTTTGAGAAATAAATTCAAGTAAATTTTCATGCACTGGTTTAACGTTTTCACCTTTCCCACGTACAACAGATATGTAGCACATTAAGTAAAAATTGGAACATCTTTCTAAATGAAGGTATAATTTATGGACATAAAGTAGAAAACATTGTAGCAAAAGGATAAATTTCTCGTGATCAATTTCTGTTTTTGTCACAATGTTTTCAAAAGTCGCTGCAGCTCTTGTCAGTCTTTCAGATTACGTGTACATTGAAATCCGTTTCCTTGATTTTCTGAATGCTAATCACGACACGAGTTCACATCAGTTTCGTCAACTCGAAATTGTTCGTTTGTAATCCGACAGCTTAGATTTTCAATTGCTCAATTTGCCACAATTATTTCAACTCTTTTCAATTATCTTACTATCATTTATAGAGATTTTCTATGTTTTGTACTTGATGAGTTTAAAGTCTGTCAGGGTAAACATCATTGAAATCATTGTGGCAAAGGGATAAATTGCTCATAATGAGCAATATCTGCATTTGCCACAATAATGTCAACACTTTTCAATTATCATACGATCATTTATAGAGATTTTTTACTTGATCATTTCAAAGTCGTCTACTGCAGATTTGTTTTATGTGTAAAACCCTTATCCACTATCATGACTTGACGATACAAACGAAAAACAGATTTTCCGTGTGACAGCATTATTTGATAAAACATTATCATAACAGGGCGTGTGTTCAATACAAATAGTTGATTGTTTTTGGTACTAATTTAAATTTATCATAACCTCTTGTCCATTTATCTTTAGTATTATATGTCACTTTTCATGATCAGTTTAATTCTAAATTATCTCATTCACTTAAAACACAGACCCTGCCAGGTTAAATATCCTACATAAAACTTATATCTTCAATAACCGATATCAGCATTACTGACTACAGATTAAATTTTTCTAATGTTTATGGATTTAAATGATCTTTTTTCTTATTTCTTCATGTGAAACGAAATATTGCGGCTTCTCTTTGATGCTTTGCATCAAACATCCGTCTTGTTATAGCTTGAACAGTTATTGTAGAGGGTTACACAAGGAATATTCCTATCATATTATATCTAAGAATCCTAGAAGCAAAAGGAGAAAATGATCATCATTTTTCCAATGTTTTCAAAAGTCATCTGCTGCACTGCAGATGCATTAAAACACGGTCCATTGATATTCCGTTGGTGTGTTAACCCTTTACCACATATAGACGCTGTCTGACTTTTTAAAACATTGTGACAAAAGGAGAAATTGCTCATGATGAGCAATTTCTCATTCTGCCACATGGTTTTCAACTTTTGTCAGTAATTATACCTTCATTTATACAGATATTCAGTGTTTTTGTCAAGATGTTTTCAAAGTCGTCTGCTGCAAATTTTTTGTGGAAAAGGGATAAGATGATCAAAACACAGGATTTGGTGGGGCAATATAAGAGACATTGTAATGAAAAGACCAGTTGTTTGCATCTGATGGCTTTTGAAAACATTGTGGGAAAAAGAGAAATTGCTCAAGAAATTGCTTTTGCCATGTTTTCCACTCTTTATAACAATTGGAACTGTAGATGCAAAAGACAACTTTCAATAAAACTTGAACCTTAAATTTACAAAACATCAAATGATGCACATGTCCAAATTACTTCTTGATATTGTATAACCTTACATAATTATATACAACATCATGTTGTAATTATTCTATCTGATACATCTTTTACCTTAACCCTTTCCCTCATATAGACGCTTTCTGACGCCTCTGCAGCAGACGTCTATTTGAAAACATAGTGACAAAAGAAGAAATTGCACAAAACGTGCAATTTCTCCTTTTGCCACAATGTTTTCCACTTTTAGTCATAGGTTATCCATTTAATTATGGAGATTTTCTATGTTTTGACAAAATAAGTTCAAAGTCGTCTGCTGCAGAATTGTCGTATGAGTATGAGGGAAAGGGTTAAAACATTAAACAGTTGTAAGTTTATTTTTGAAGGTATATAAATTTGAGGAAAATCAAATTTCAACTGGCAGATCATTTCATAGTACAGCCCTGTTTTGGACTTTTGAACATATAAATTACCATTAAGGACATTTCTCAGGTGATTATAGGTTATTGACCCTGTACTGTGAAATCATCGTTGGACCGAGTTCTTTGGTTGACGTTGCCGAGCTTGCGAGGCTACGTTCGCCAAAGAACGAGGTCCAACGATGATTTCACAGTACAGGGTCAATAAACTTTTTATTGCATACTTTCATATTGTAAACTATTTGCTTTACGTTGTTGAGTTTATTTTTATTATCTAGAATTGATAAATCTGTTTCCGAATTAGAAACAAACTGTTTGTCTACATAAGTAGTAATTTTTGTGCAAATGCCGTTTGAATTATAACGGTGACGTAATTTTTTTTAAATGACGTCATGCACGTGCATAACTAACATTTTAGACGCGCGTTTTAGACTGTTTTCATGTCAAAAACGTACTGTTAGCATGAGACAATAAGAAATTGTCCATAAACAATATATGAGAATTTAACATTACAAAGTCCCGTGAGGTTTAACAATGATATTTAGGTCAGCTATGTTTGTTTACATAACAAAAGTAGTCCCTAGCATGTTAATTATGCAGAATTTTCGCACGTCCTTATCTACGGTCATGATCACTCCTTGACAGCGGTCATGATCGAAAAATCATGACCACTTTCTTCAATGCAAAGTGAACGGGACAATATGAAAGTATGCAATAAAGGAGGATATTCAATCCTACATACTTCAGATAATTTGAAAAATATGCAGGTGCCTGTCCATTAAAACATTAAATTGATGCATTTGTGATATTGAATCCTTATCTTGACTGGCATCCCGTTAAGTTCTTTGAACAAGGGCTCTGATGGTAAAAGAGGATCTGTACTAAAGATAATTCTTGCTGCTTTTTTTGTAGTTCAAGTATTCTGTTAAGACCATCTTCAGTGCAATTACTAACAAGATGTGTTTGTGAAACACTGATGCCCCCGAATGGCAACATCTAGGTCAAAGGTCAAGGTCGCAAGGTCAAAAATGTTGGTACTGACAGAAAGGTCATGTCACAAGGAATACACATGTGAAATATGGTAGCCGTACCTGTTATGGTTCAAAAGTAGTGGTCAAGGTTAAAGGTTTTTTTGACAGACAGACAAAGAGACAGACAGGCCAAAAACTAGATGCCCACCGAATCGGTGATTCCGGGGGCATAAAAACGGAACAACAGCAAACCATTAGTTTTAAGATATACACATTATAAAATAATTTTGTAGTTTCCAGTTATTAACATTTCAATGGCTAAGCGTGAAACGGCTGTAACCTAATTTAACAGAAGGTTGTTAACTTGATGAAATGGCCGAGCATATTTGGTCAAATTGGCTTGCTCAGTTTAACCCTTTACCACCTGCAGACACATTTTGACGCAATAGCAGCTGACAAATTTTGAAAACATTGTGACCAAAGGTGAAATTGCTCATGATGGGCAATTTCTCGTTTGGTCACAATGTTTTCAACTTTATTTAACAACTAGAGATTGCTTTTTAAAACAAGAGGGCCATGATGGCCCTGGATCGCTCACCTGATTTTTTTTTTTTTCACTTTAGCTATATAAGCCCCGCCCCCTGGCCGCCATAGTTTCAGACCAATCAACTTGGCTTGAAGGAATCTGATAGCGGGTCACTCTAGGTACATTTCTACAAAATTATTTGAAAATCGGCCTGACACTTTCGGAGGAGAAGATTTTTTAAGTTTTCACTATAGCCATATAAGGAAAAATAGCCCCGCCCCCCTGGCGGCCATGTTTTTCGACCAATCAACATGGCTTGAAGGAATCTGATAGAGGGTCATCCAAGGAACATTTCTACAAAATTATTTGAAAATCGGCCAGACACTTTCGGAGGAGAAGATTTTTTAAGTTTTCACTATAGCCATATAAGGCAAAATAGCCCCGCCCCCCCTGGCGCCCATGTTTTTCAACCAATCAATATGGCTTGAAGGAATCTGATAGAGGGTTATCCAAGGAGCATTTCTACAAAATTATTTGAAAATCTGCCAACCAGTTTGGGAGAAGAAGATTTTTTAAGTTTTCACTATAGCCATATAAGGCAAAATAGCCCTGCCCACTGGCGGACATGTTTTTCGACCAATCAACATGGCTTGAAGGAATCTGATAGAGGGTCACTTAAGGAACATTTCTACAAAATTATTTGAAAATCGGCCTGACACTTTCGGAGGAGAAGATTTTTTAAGTTTTCACTATAGCCATATAAGGCAAAATAGCCCCGCCCCCCCTGGCGGCCATGTTTTTCAACCAATCAACATGGCTTGAAGGAATCTGATAGAGGGTCATCCAAGGAACATTTCTACAAAATTATTTGAAAATCGGCCTGACACTTTCGGAGGAGAAGATTTTTTAAGTTTTCACTATAGCCATATAAGGCAAAATAGCCCCGCCCCCCTGGCGGCCATGTTTTTCGACCAATCAACATGGCTTGAAGGAATCTGATAGAGGGTCATCCAAGGAACATTTCTACAAAATTATTTGAAAATCGGCCTGACACTTTCGGAGGAGAAGATTTTTTAAGTTTTCACTATAGCCATATAAGGCAAAATCGCCCCGCCCCCCCTGGCGGCCATGTTTTTCGACCAATCAACATGGCTTGAAGGAATCTGATAGAGGGTCATCCAAGGATCATTTCTACACAATTATTTGAAAATCTGCCAACCAGTTTGGGAGAAGAAGAATTTTGAATTTTTTTTCATTTCGTTGCTATGGAAACCAGAATTCTGCATGGATCCCAAAAATTTGAAGGAAATCTGGTGAGGTCATTGAGAGGATGCTTTCTGTGAAGTTTCATCCCAATTGACCCACTAGTTACTGAGGAGAAGAAGTTGACGGACGACAGACGACGCACGACGGACCCCGGACAAAAGGCGATCACAATAACTCACCTTGAGCAAAGCTCAGGTGAGCTAAAAAGCGCTCGTCTCCCCATTTGTGTGGTCATAGGGGAGGAAAAGAAATGATGAAGTCAAAATCAATAGGGGTCATCTACAAGTTAGGACCAACCTACACACTAAGTATGAAGTTCCCGGGCATAAGCATTCTTGAGTTATTTTTCAGCTGAAGGCTACCGTGACCTTGACCTTTGACCTTGTGATCTCAAAATCAAACAAAATCAATAGGGGTCATCTACTTATTAGGAACAACCTGCACACTAAGTATGAGTAATTTAGTAAGAAAAAATTGTTCAGGTGAATGTTACTGTGACCTTGACCTTTTGACCTCAAAATCAGACAAAACCAGAGATTGCTTTTTTTGAAAAAGCGCTTGTCTCCCCCATTTGTGTGGTCGTAGGGGAGGAAAAGAAATGATGGAGATGAATTTTGTAGTTTTGGACTGGAGATGAAGCAACAGTGACAATCCTCAGTTATTGAGCAGAAACCATTTTTCAGCTGAAGGTTACCATGACCTTGGCCTTTGACCTAGTGACCTCAAAATCAATAGGGGTCATTTGCTGGTGGTGACCAACCTGCACACCAATTATGAAGTTCCTGGGCCCAAGCTATCTTCAGTTATTGAGCGGAAACCATTTTTCAGCCCAAGGTCACCGCGACCTTGACCTTTGACCTACTGACATCAAAATCAATAGGGGTCATCTACAGGTTAGGACCAACCTGCACACCAAGTATGAAGCTCCTGGGCATAAGCGTTCTTGAGTTATTGAGTAAAAACATTTTTCAGCTGAAGGTTACCGTGACCTTGACATTTGACTGTGTGACCTCAAAATCAAACTAATTCAATAAAGGTCATCTACTGGTTAGGACCAACCTGCACAACAGGTATGAAGTTCCTCGACATAAGCATTCTTTAGTTATTGAGCGGAAGCCATCTTTCAGCTGAAGGTAACCATGACCTTGACCTTTAACATAGTGACCTCAAAATCAATAGGGGTCATCTGCTGGTGATGACCAACCTGCACACCAAGTATTAAATTCCATGGCCAAAGCATTCTACAGTTATTAAGCAAAAACTATTTTTCAGCTCATTGTCACTGTGACCTTTCAGCTCAAGGTCACTGTGACCTTGACTTTGACCTCAAAATCAAACAAATCAATAGGGGTCTTCTACTGGGCATGGCCAACCTGCATACCAAGTATGGAGTTCCTTGGCCCAAGCGTTCTTCAGTTATTGAGCGGAAACCATTTTTTACCTCACAAGGTCACCATGACCTTGACCTTTGAACTTCTGACATCAAAATCAATAGGGGTCATCTACTGGTCATGACCAACCTGCATACCAAGTATGAAGTTCCTACGCCCAAGCGTTCTTCAGTTTTTGAGTGGAAACGAGTGTGACAGATGTGACCTTGACCACTGTGACCTTGACCTTTGACCTAGTGACCAATTGAATACATATCAGTTTTGCTGTTTTCTATGTGTTATGGCAGATCATTAATCTGGGTAAACTGAGTAATATGGGTTGATCAGTTTTTGTAGAGTGTCACTACAGGAACATTTCTACCAATTTATCTTGGAATCCGATGGACATATTCAGAGAAGAAGACTTTTAACCCTTTCCCTCATATAGACGCTTTCTGACGCCTCTGCAGCAGACAGCTTTTTGAAAACATAGTGACAAAAGAAGAAATTGCTCAAAACAAGCAATTCCTCCTTTTGCCACAATGCTTTCCTCTTTTAGTCATAAGTTATCCATTCAATTATAGAGATTTTCCATTTTTTGACAAAATATGTTCAAAGTCGTCTGCTGCAGAATTGTTGTATGAGGGAAAGGGTTAAAGTTATGGCATTTTTCTTTGAAAAACAGACAAGCTAAAAATGCAGGCATATGCATTCATATAAATGCAACTGCTGTGCTCAATGGAAGAGATCTGTACAATCATTATGCTCTATAAAATAAAATGAATTTAATTATTAATTAGTTGAAAACATTGTGGCAAAAGGAGTTGAAAATAAATTATTGAATAGAGTTGAAAATAAGGAAAAGTTGTCCATAATGAGCATTTTTTTCTTTTGCCACAATGTTTTCATAATTTGTCTGCAGCAGATGTGTCAAAATGCATCTGCAAGTGGCAAAGGGTCAAAAGGTTGTACAGAAAAGATGACATGTTTTGACACAAAAATGACAGGCTCTCACCTTTCATGCTACATTTGTTACTATTTTTAGAAACAAATATGTATTGACCTCAAGTTCCTGGACATAAAAACACATGTTGTATATATGAGCTGTTCCACGAGAAAACCAACATTGTGGACTCCGCGTTAAGCATCGACCTGGATCAGCCTAAGCATGCCGCTTTTCGATTTTCTGTTTCAGGAATCATAACTCAATACCTTTATACCCCTGAGACGGAATATGTTGATCCGGATTAGGCTGTGTGGACGGGGTCGATACATTACATAGTCCATAATGTTGAATTTCTTGTGGAACGGCACATATATTGGTCACAGTTATGAGACAGTTGAATGTATAACTTACAAATCAGATCTTGTTAGATGGAGTTGACGGACCTCCATAAGTTGTGTGTTCTCTCACATTCTAAAATCTTTAGTTGACCCTGTAACCCTAAAATCCTTGTTTGCCCCAGTAACCCATTGGTGTGTTCTCTCATGTTCTAAAATTTTAGTTGACCCTGTAACCCTATGTTGTGTTCTGTCACATTCTAAAATCCATGTTTGCCCCTGTAACCCTATGTTGTGTTCTCTCACATTTTAAAACACTTATTTGACCCTGTAACCCTATGTTGTGTTCTCTCATGTACTAAAATCCTTATTTGACTGACCCGTAAATCCCTATGGTGCATTCTCTAACGTTCTAAAATTCTTATTTGACCCTGTAACCCTATGTTGTTCTCTCTAACATTCTAAAATCCTTATTTGATCCTGTAACCCTATGTTGTTTTCTTTCAAGTTTTAAAATCCTTACTTGACCTTGTAACCCTTTGTTGTGTTCTCTCACTTTCTAAAATCCTTATTTGACCCTGTAAACCCTATGTTGTGTTCTCTCATGTACTAAAATCCTTATTTGACCCTGTAAACCCTATGTTGTGTTCTCTCATGTACTAAAATCCTTATTTGACTGACCATGTAACCCTATGGTGTGTTCTCTAAAGTTCTAAACTCCTTATTTGACACTGTAACCCTATGTTGTTTTCTCTCACTTCCTAAAACCCTTATTTGACCCTGTAACCCTATGCTATGTTCTCCAATGTTCTAACATCCTTATTTGACCCTGAGACCCTGTTGTGTTGTCATGTACTAAACTCCTTTTTTGACCCTGAAACCTATGTTGTTTTCTCTCACATTCTCAAAATCCTTATTTGACCCTGTAACCCTATGCTATGTTCTCAACGTTCTAAAATCCTTATATTGACCTTGTTTCCCTATATTGTGTAATCTCACATTCTCAAAATCCTAATTTGCCCTTGTAACCCTATGTTGTGTTCGCTACATTCTAAACTCCTTATATATGACCATGTAACCCTATGTTGTGTTGTCTCACATTCTAAACTCCTTATATATGACCCTGTAACCCTATGTTGTGTTGTCTCACATTCTAAACTCCTTATATATGACCATGTAACCCTATGTGGTGTTCTCTCACATTCTTAACTCCATATATGACCATGTAACCCGATGATGTGTTCTCTCACATTCTTAACTCCATATATGACCATGTAACCCGATGATGTGTTCTGTAACATTCTAAACTCCTTATATGACCATGTAGCCCTATGGTGTGTTCTCTCACATTCTAAACTTCTTATATGACCCTGTAACCATATGTTGTGTTCTCTCACATTCTAAACTCCTTATATGACCCTGTGACCCTTTGATGTGTTATCGCAAGTTCTTAACTCTTTATTTGACCATGTAACCCTGTGTTGCTTTCTCTTATGTTCTAAAATCCTCATTTGACTATGTTACCCTTTATTGTGTTCTCTCGTGTTCTAAAATCCTTATTTGGCCCTGTAACCCTATGTTTTGTTCTATCATGTTCTAAACTCCTTATTTGACCCTGTAACCCTATGCTGTGGGGTGTTATTCACTGGGTCAGCAAGTTTGTCTGTGTTGAGTTTTATGCCCTTTTAACAGTATTTCTACTTTTAGGAAATCATTAGACAATCTGAAACATTACAGTAATTTAAAAGTTCATACTAAACATGGTGGCACTCTGAATAATCATGCCATTATGTTGTAACTTTTTATTTATTCATGAGAATGCATGTATTTTCTTTTCTCTTGACACAAATGTTTCCTTTTATTAATTGTCAATACTTAATATTGTTCTTGTCATAACACTTACATTGAATACATCTTGAGATAAGAGATGACATGATGGTTCTATATCACTCACCAGATTTAACTTAATCAATGTTTGTAAGCTAATCATATAAGGAAAACAAGCTGCATCCATGTTTATTTACGGATCAGAATAAATTCAACAATTTTGGTTGCAGGTGACTCAAGTAACATTTGTGTATTTGATTAAGTCAAATACGGTACCAAATACGGTAATGGTATGTCAATGAAATATAATGTGAGGTCATTTAAATGTGCCAATCACAAGTTATATTTTATGTGAAAATTCTGATATTTCTTCTTTAGGATATAGAAATTTGTATAATTTTTCTTTATCCTGTCTTTATATTAAAGTTATACATGATTTATAATAAAAGGAAAAATTATGTTGCAGTAGCATTACAGGTTTTAGTATTGTCTACTCGGGGTGTGAACAATTCAACATATCTCTTCGGTTTTTGCGGGATATCCACTGTCCACGCCTTGGCCTGATAGTACAATACTAAAACCTGTATTTCTACTTCAACATAATATTATTCCCTTATCAATTAACATTCTGAAATCGTTTGTTGAGCCTTGTGGGTTACTCTAAAAAATCCTCTCAAGAGAGATGATTCATTTGAGTTTCCACAACATACTGCCTTTTTTGAGAATTAAGAAAGATACTGTGGGGAAAAGATAAAGTTTATTCCCGCTTATCTAGAGTTCTGGAACTCAATATACTATTTGATAGAAACTAGAAATATCACTGGAGGTGATAAATACCCCCAGCTGGTGCCTGACAATATACATATGTATGAGAAATTCAAGGGGCCATAACTCATTTAAAAATAATTCCAGTGCAACACGCTGACAATATGCACAACTAGGCTTGGTATCAATCATTCTTGTGAAGTTATATTGAATTCTGATGAAGGGTTGCTGATAAATAGTGTTCACAAGAAATGTCCAGACCAACGGACCGACCGACAAGCGTGACTCCTATATAGCCCCCATATACTACGTATCTGGGGGTATAATAATGTCTAAAAACCTCCTACGGTTGATGTTGATACTAAAAAAAAAAAAAAAATTTAGTAAAGTCTTTTTGCCATTATAAGCATTCTTTGGTTAAACCCATTCCCACTTGCAGATCTTTAGCTTACAATTTTTGAAAACATTGTGGCAAAAAGAGGAATTGCTAAACTCAATTCAATAAAAGATACATTAATAGATTTCTCATATTTTAGCCTACATATTTCTTAAGTTGTCTGCTGTAGATATGTTGTATGTGTGAAAGAGTTATTGTTTATTTAACTAGATTAAAAATAGTGAAGACCTTGATTGCACCACAAAGAGGAACAGACTGATCTTGTATTACACCAGTCACACATCTTTATTTTCTATGTTTATCCTCTTTATCTTTCCCACATACAACATATAATTGAATGGATAACCTATGACTTAAAGTGGAAAACATTGTGTCAAAAGGAGAAAATATTGCTTGTTTTGAGCAATTTCTTCTTTTGTCACTATGTTTTCAAAAATCCGTCTGCTGCAGAGGCGTCAGAAAGCGTCTATATGAGGGAAAGGGTTAAAAAAAAAAGGTTTGCCCCGTCCCACATACAACAAATCTGCACCAGATGACATTGAAAACACCTGAGCAAAATTATGGACAAGACATGGAAATTCCATGAAACCAGGTTTTCTATAATGGAAGGTGTTTGATTAAGAATTAACAGATCTGTCAAATCTTTCTGTTAATAGTTAATCAAAGCTAGTAATTCAAGTAACAGGGAATATTTCTATTGATGAATAATCATAATTACTTTGTCAATTAAATATATCACAATTTTATCTAACAAATATCAGTTCAATACAGTCAATCGTGTGTTGATGGCCTCATTTATTAAGAACATATAATAGATAACAGATATTAAGCAACCTTTTGTTGTAAGCAGCCACATTTTAGGATCCCTAATGCCAGGTTGATAATCAGTGATCTGCCTTAACCCTTTACTTGATAGTAACGCGTTTATGCTTTTGCAAACAGACTAGATCCAGGGCCCGAGGTTATGAAACTTACTCAATTTGAGCATGTAATAGAAATATTGTTGTTGAAGTTAGATGCTTGAGTTACAAGTTTATGAAATATGCTCATTGCAAAATAGGGTGAAATTACAAACCAACGATGAGAAAAAAATCCATGTTTGGAGTTTGTCGCCATGGTTACGAAGCATTTTTAGTTTGAGCATGATGCTCAAACTAAAAAAGCTCTGTTAGATTGAGGACAAAGTTTGGAAAAAAAAAAAATCTACTTTTAGTTTGTAACTGAAATCTACTTTGCAACAAGCCAATTTCCTAGCCTTGTAATCTAAGTGTGTAACTACAATAGTAATAATTATGTTAACATGCTCAAATTGAGTAAGTTTCATGACATCGGACACAGATCAGACAGCTTCTGTAGGAGCTGTCTGATCAGGGTCTGCTCTGTTTGCTTATAGAATGTTATAGATTTGATTATTCACAAAAAAAAATCATTTGAAAATATCTATATGCATGGTAAAGTTATGGTCTGAACAAAAAAGTTCAAGTAAAGTATATTTTCTGTCACTGTGACCTTGACCTGGAAGCTAAACACATAAATTGTGCATATGACACAGCGTCTTGATATGGTGTATATCTGTTCCAAGCTATTTGAAAATATCTCTATGGATGAAAAAGTTATTGTCCGGACAAGAAAAGTTCAACTGATGTCTATTTGTTGTCACTGTGACCTTGACCTTGAAGCTACAGACAAAAGTTTTGCATGTGACACATCATATTGATATAGTTCATATTTGAAAATATCTCTATGCATGACAAAGTTATGGTCCGGACAAGAAAAGTTCAATTAAAGTCTATTTCTTATCACTGTGACCTTGACCTTGAATCTACAGAATTCTTTTTTGCATTTGGCACATCGTCTTGATATGGTGCATGTTTGTGCCAAGTTATTTGAAAATATCTCTATGCATGGCAAAGTTATGGTCCGGACAAGGAAAGTTGACGCCCGCCCACCCGCCCAACCGCCCGCCGACTTCGCCAAACTAATAACCAGATTTTTCCTTCGGAAAACCTGGTTAAAAATCATAAATTGAAAGTAAAATTAGTCTGCTGTAAATATGTCAAAATCTGTCTCCATATTTGAAAGGTTTAATTTACATAATTATCTTTATGAAACAGTAACTTGTGAAAACCTGCACCAAAAGGAGAAAATTTAAGTCATCAGCTGCAGAGATTTCAAAAAGTTACACCAGTTGGTAGTAGAGTGAAAATTAACCATCTCCCACATACACTTTCGGACGCCTCTGCAGCAGACGGCTTTTTGAAAACATAAGTGACAAAAGAAGAAATTGCTCAAAATGAGCAATTTCTCCTTTTGACACAATGTTTTCCACTTTTAGTCATAGGTTATCCATTCAATTATAGAGATTTTCTATAATTTAAATTGTCGTATGAGGGAAAGGGTTAACAATTTTCCCATATATGCTTTCTGAGGTCTTTGCAACTTTTAAAAACATTGTGCCTCAATGATTTCTACTCTGTTCAATAATAATAATTTCATTTAAAGAGGTTTACCATTATTTTTGCTGGAATGTTTTCAAAGTTGTCTGAATTGTTGTATGTGGACGAGGATTAATAAATAAAATATTTTTATTTGCAGATTGGTGTTTCGATGAATCTACTTTGACCTCGAAGAAATAACAAGACTTAATACAAGTGTGTGCCAAATGTAAAAAAACAGTGTCAGCAGTCATATAATATTCAAATAGAAAAAAAAACTACAACAAAAAGGATATTGAACAAGAAAAAGGACATAAAATAAACAAAAAGGCCATTAAACAACAAAAAGGACATTAAACATCAAAAAGAGGCTATTAAACAAGAAAGGGACAGTAAACAACAAAAAGGACAGTAAACAACAAAAAGGACATTAAACAGTTGGTAAAGCATCTGTACAGTGAAACAGCTCAATACTATCATGTACTACAATTACTGACATAGGCCGATATAAAAATATATGTTTGATGCAAAACCTTCAAGTGAAACAATGACATCTGAATTTCAAGTTCCTCGATATGAAGATAAGGATTGTTCACATCCATGATTGACAGGATCGTGAGACTTCTTTAGGTACAAGTAATGTCATGTATAACAATTGACACAGGCCGATATAAAAATATATGTTTGGTGATACTAGGAAAAGTGCAAAACTTTCATATGAAACAAAGATATTAATTAAAAGTTCCTAGATATGAAAATGAGAATGTTGAACAGGGGAGGCCACTTTTGGTATACCAACATGCTTTACAGTTAATAGTGCTTCAACACTAAATATTTCAGAAGACGACAATGTTGGCAACGAAAATGCAATGGTAAATAAGTACCAAGCATGCAATCAGGAAACGAAACATTGTATGAAAATTTTAAAGATGCAACCTCCACGGAGGATCTTAACATCCCCAATTGGCCGTACAGTGACTTTTTATTCCTACCAAATGGAACGTCTTTAGTCACGACAAACTTCACAGATGTGTTCTTTGACGACTTTTGGCTCGTACATCATCCCCATGACTGGAGAAAAGAAGCAGTTACTTTATTCAGTCAGCCTGCATATGTGATCATATTGTTTCTCTGCATAATGGCACTCATTGCAAATACCATTTCAATCATGGCAGTAAAACACATACGACCTCCGCGGACTATGCATCTCAGACTTATAATCAACCTCGCTGCATCGGATATTGCAATCGTATTCAGTGTGCTAGGTCATATAATAAATAAGATTTTCAACAATCCATTTGCTCCTGGAGTTACGGATCCGGTCGACCGCCTTATAAACGGGTGTATCTACGCTACGCTCAGCTCAATTAATGTGATGACCTACCTCATTTCGCTGTTCAATGTGCTGACAATGGCAGTGGATCACTATATCGCAATAATGCTTCCGTTGACCTACCACAGAATCATGTCACGTAAACATGGTTATATTTTCATCTCAATTCTCTGGGTGATCGCTACTTTGGGAGGATTTTCAAATTTCTTCTTTGGAGGTTTTAGTTATGAAGAGAAGCAAGATATGTTTAACTATTGTGAGTATATACTATTTGACAGCTATCAGGCAGAGTATCTGATGTTTGCAGCCACTTTTCTGTGCCTTACTGGGATTATATATATCTATTTCCGGATCTATTGTGAAGTGCTCAAAATACAGACTCGATGCTCCATTCCAGATGAAACAATTCATAATAGAAAAGCTTTAACGACTACATTGTTAATAATCGGAACATTTTGTCTCTGCTGGTTACCTAATTGTATTCTCAACATAGTCATGATTGTTCAATTACATGTAAACGATTCAGTAGTTACTGATGTCAACACAATTGTCATCATTAACAAGTATCTATACATTCTTCAGGTTACAAATGCATTTTTAGATCCACTTATTTATGCCGTTAGACTCAATGCTGTGAAATCAGGCTATAGAGTCTTTCTAAACAGACTAAAGCGATATTGGAAGAAAAAATCACGTTGCTGTGGTTGGAAGAGCAGAACTCCACTTGTTTCGACAAGTAGGCGACCAACAACAACTCAAACTCAAAATATGGCAGCAGAACTGGCCTTGTTCACATCCAATCATTCAACTGTCTTAGGAGAATCAAAAGGTTCTAATGGTTTCTATACAAAATCTGACAAAAGTGATGCCAATGAAAATGAACTGATTGCCATGATTTCAATTCATTCTAATGACCTGCATGCAATACTAGGTACTATGAATGAGACTGAATTGTAAACTGTATTCATGCCATAAAAGTGAGTAAACCTCAAAACAATAAACATGATATTATATTTAACGCTAGTAAATCATTTAATAAAGAAATACAGACAATTTCAAGGTACCTCTACAGCAGACATTTTTGAAGACAATAATTATGAGAAAAAGAGAAACTGCTTCATCCACTAAGTTTGCAACTCTTTTTAACCCCCCTTTCCTACATACAGCAATACTGCAGCAGACGACTTCGAAAATCTCTTCTCAAAATATAGAAAATCTCTATAAATGTAGGTATAATAACTGAAAACAAGAGATGTTTGTCAAACATTGTTCAGGCATTGTTGAGTTATCACTCGGACAAGCTTAAAAAAGGTTTTTGTGTTCATGGTCACTCTGACCTTGACCCAATGACCTCAAAATAAATAGGGTTCATCTACTGGTCAGGCCCAAGCTCCAAGTCAAGTTTGAGAGCCATGGGTCCAGGCATTGTTGAGTTATCACTCGAACAAGATTAAAAAAGGTTTTTGTGTTCAAGGTCACTGTGACCTTGACCTTTGACCCAATGACCTTAAAATAAATAGGGTTCATCTACTGGTCAGGCCCAACCTCCAATTCAAGTTTGAGGACCCTAGGTCCAGGCATTGTTAAGTTATCACTCTGACAAGCTTAAAAAGGTTTTTGTGTTCAAGGTCACTGTGACCTTGACCTTTGACCCAATGACCTCAAAATAAATAGGGTTCATCTACTGGTCAGGCCCAACCTCCAAATCAGGTTTGAGGACAATAGGTCCCGGCATTGTTGAGTTATCACTCGGACAAGCTTAAAACAGGTTTTTGTGTTCAAGGTCAATGACCTTGACCTTTGACCCAATGACCTCAAAATAACTAGGGTTCATCTACTGGTCAGGCCCAACTTCCATGTGAAGTTTGGGGACCATAGGTCCAGGCATTGTTGAGTTATCACTCGGACAAGCTTTGGTCTACAGACGGACCGACAGACATGTGCAAAGCAATATACCCCTCTTCTTCGAAGGGGGCATAAAAATTAAAAACATTGTGGCAAAAGGAGAAATTGCTCTTTTTAAGCAATTTCTCGTTTTGTCACAATGTTTTCAAAAGTCGCCTGCTGCAGATGTGTCAAATCGCGTCTATAGGGTAGGAAGGGTTAAAAGACAAAAGATTCCAATAATTCAGATGATATATACATATATATGTATCTTTAAACCCTTTACCCCAGGTAGACCCAAAAATTTGAAAGATTCTTGTTAGGTCATTGAGAGGATGCTTTCTGTGAAGTTTCACACCAATTGACTCACTGGTTACTGAGGAGATGTTGACCGACACCCGCCATATTCTTTCCCCTTTCCCACATCCAAGAAATCTGCAGCAAGTGACTTTGAAAGCATCTAGACAAAAAATATTGAATATCTCTATAAATGAAAGAACAATTATTGAATAAAGTAGAAAACACTTTGGTAAACGGAGAAATTACTCATAATGAATTTAACTCTTATTTTAAAATGTGTGGACTTTGTGGAGTGACTTACAAGGGTGTTCACAAGAATCAGTTTCTATTTTTTCAAATTTAACCCTTTCCCTCATACAACAATTCTGCAGCAGACGACTTTAAACATATTTTGTCAAAACGTAGAAAATCTCTATAATTGAATGGATAACCTATGACTAAAAGTGGAAAACATTGTGTCAAAAGGAGAAATTGCTCGTTTTGAGCAATTTCTTCTTTTGTCACTATGTTTTCAAAAAGCCATCTGCTGCAGAGGCGTCAGAAAGCGTCTATAAGAGGGAAAGGGTTAAAAATCAAGTTACCTAGTTTTTGACCCCATATAACAGTTTCAACATCAACTGGATTTTGATTAGGTTGGATGCAAATGTATCTATTGTGTTCAAAATGGGTTAATTTCTAAAATTTGACCAATATACCTAAATTTTGACCCAATGTGATCCAGTTTCAAATTTAAATGACATTTAATTAACATGAAAGTTTCAATGTACATTTATGTTTTTTAATGTAAAATGTGGCCTCTAGAGTGTTCACAAGGTTTATCTTAATTTTAACTTTTTGACCCAACATAACCTAGTTTTGAACATGAAGTATATTTATTTGAGATGAATGTTCTGATGGTTTTTCATGAAATTTGGTTGAAAAACATGAAGCCTCTAGTATGTTCACAAAGTGTCTTAAAGTTTACCATGTGGTCTAATTTTTTATATCCACATAACCTAGCTAGTTTAAAACTTGACCCATATTTGATTCTGATTAAATTTCATTGAGTTTAGATGTAAAGTATGGTTTCTAAAGTGTTCACAAGATAATTATGATATTGATTGATTGACTGGAGTTCAACTCCGATTCAACAGTATTTCAGTTAATTCAGGGCTTTTTTACCATATATAAAAGGGGCCGTTTAAAGGCCACTTCCCCTCAGAAAGTAAGCATAGCTTTTCCCCTAAAAATATAAATTCCCCCCCGAATCATTGCCGAAATGCAAAAATCGCCATAGTAAACATGACAATTCTGGACCCCAAAAGGATTCTGTACATAGATACACTCAATCAAGACAAGATGTGAATGTCTTCAAGTTAATTGTTGACAAGGCAGAAAATGTAAAACGTAAAACAAGAAACCATCAGTAGAAATCGGTACAATTTTTCCCCTCTATTTTACTAAAACGCAATGAAATTTTCCCTTCTCAAAGGCCCCAGACCCCTTCCCCTTTTTCAGAAAAAAAACCCTGGTTATATCACGGCAGCCAGATCACTTAATTTGTATTTTCCTGGCTTTCTCACACCAGTACTTCACAACTTTCTTCCCAAGGTAACTGGCTTCCTACCTTCTCACATATATTATTTAGCCCATTGGAGGAAGATGACTTAAAGTCACAATGACTTTCAACAATCATCGGAAAAAAATGGAGGACCAAGCCAGAGTTCAAACCAACAACCCCTTTGATTAATTAACCTTTTCCCTCATACAACAATTCTGCAGCAGACGACTTTGAACATATTTTGTCAAATGTAATTGAATGGATAACCTATGACTAAAAGTGGAAAACATTGTGGCAAAAGGAGAAATTGCTCGTCTTGAGCAATTTCTTATATTTTGTCACTAATTTTTCAAAAAGCTGTCTGCTGCAGAGGCGTCAGAAAGCGTCTATATGAGGTAAAGGGTTAATAGCCCTCAACACTACAGACTGAACGAATACGGCTCCACTAATTGTGATATAAATTCAAGGGGACATAACTCTTGTGCTTCCGAGGCAATCTCAGTGAAACATGTGTGTGGCATTCCAATGGTGGTTAACATTTCCAAATATTTTTAATCAATCCAACAAAAAATGTCTTAGAAATGGCTTTAGATGGATAAGCCAAAAATGCAAAACAAGAATCACATCCGATAAATTAAACAAAATCTTTTCTAGGTGTAAGATTTCTCTTAATTTTTTCCAACATCGATAACTAACAAACACTTTTCTAGGTGTAAGATTTCTCTTAATGTTTTCCAACATCGATAACTAACAAACACTTTTCTAGGTGTAAGATTTCTCTAATGTTTTTCAACATTGATAACTAACAAACAATTTTCTGGGTGTAAGATTTCTCTCATGTTTTCCAACATGCAGACACATTTTGATGTAATTCTAGCACATGAATTTTAAACAAGAGGGCCATGATGGCCCTTGAATCGCTCACCTGATTTTTTATTTTTTTTTCACTTTAGCTATATAAGCCTCGCCCCCTGGCAGCCATAGTTTCCGACCAATCAACTTGGCTTGGAGGAATCTGATAGAGGGTCACCCTAGGAACATTTCTACAAAATTATTTGAAAATCGGCCAGATACTTTTGGAGAAGAAGATTTTTTGAAGTTTTCACTATAGCCATATAATGCAAAATAGCCCTGCCTACTGGCGGCCATGTTTTTTGACCAATCAACATGGCTTGAAGGAATCTGAAAGCGGGTCATCCAAGGAACATTTCTACAAAATTATTTGAAAATCGGGCTGACACTTTTGGAGAAGAAGATTTTTTAAGTTTGCACTATAGCCATATAAGGCAAAATAGCCCCACCCCACCCCCCCCCCCCCCCCCCCCTGGCGGCCATGTTTTTCGACCAATCAACATGGCTTGAAGGAATCTGATAGAGGGTCACCCAAGGAACATTTCTACAAAATCATTTGAAAATCAGCCTGACACTTTCGGAGGAGAAGATTTTTTAAGTTTTCACTATAGCCATATAAGGCAAAATAGGCCCCGCCCCCTGGCGGCCATGTTTTTCGACCAATCAACATGGCTTGAAGGAATCTGATAGAGGGTCACCCAAGGAACATTTCTACAAAATTATTTGAAAATCGGCCTGACACTTATGGAGGAGAAGATTTTTTAAGTTTTCATTATAGCCATAAAAGGCAAAATAGCCCCGCCCCCTGGCGGCCATGTTTATTGACCAATCAACATGGCTTGAAGGAATCTGATAGAGGGTCACCCAAGGAACATTTCTACAAAATTATTTGAAAATCGGCCTTACACTTTCGGAGGAGAAGATTTTTTAAATTTTCACTATAGCCATATAAGGCAAAATAGCCCCGCCCCCCCTGGCGGCCATGTTTTTCGACCAATCAACACAGCTTGAAGGAATCTGATAGAGGGTCATCCAAGGAACATTTCTACAAAATTATTTGAAAATCTGCCTACCAATTCGGGAGAAGAAGAATTTTGAAGTTTTTTCGGTTTCGTTGCCATGGAAACCAGAATTTTGCAAGGAATTCTGGTGAGGTCATTGAGAGGATGCTTTCTGTGAAGTTTCATCCAAATTGACCCACTGGTTACTGAGGAGAAGAAGTTGACGCACCACGGACGACGGACGCCGGACAAAAGGCGATCACAATAACTCACCTTGAGCAAAGCTCAGGTGAGCTAAAAATATTGTGACAAAAGGGGATTCAGCAATTACTCCTCTTGTCATAATGATTTTATCTCTATTCAATAACTATACTGTCATTTACTGTGTGTGTCTGGACTTTCCCCAACTTAAACTGTCAGGTCCCTTAACCCTTTCCCTCATACAGACGCTTTCTAATGTCTCTGCAGCCAACAACTTTTGAAAAAGTGGCATTATATACTTAATAATTATTAAAGCCAGAGATATGTGACTTGGTATAGACATACATATTGTTCCTTGGAAATTGTGTTTTAAGTTTCATTTGAAATTGTTGAACTGTTTTTTGTTATGAGGTTAAAGATTTGTGACGATACAGACGACGCCAAGTATATCACAATAGCTCAACTTTTTTTCTTTGCAAAACAGCTAAAAGTTGTAGTAATAGCTTTCCCTCCTTGGCGCTCAAACATTTGGGGTTAGCATTATAACTGACTTGCTTGTGGCAGGATAAATGAATAAGCAGTAACTGTTAACTTATCCCATAGATATAACTGAATTGTTGAAACAACAGGGCCATGATGGCCCTGGAATCGCTCACCTGATTTTTTTTTCTTCACTTTAGCTATATAAGCCCCGCCCCCTGGCAGCCATAGTTTTCGACCAATCAACTTGGTTGGCTTGAAGGAATCTGATAGAGGGTCACCCTAGGAACATTTCTACAAAATTATTTGAAAATCTGCCTGACACTTTCGGAGGAGAAGACTTTTTAAGTTTTCACTATAGCCATATAATGCAATATAGCCCTGCCCACTGGCGGCCATGTTTTTTCGACCAATCAACATGGCTTGAAGGAATCAGATAGTGGGTCACTTAAGGAACATTTCTACAAAATTATTTGAAAATCTGCCTGACACTTTCGGAGAAGAAGATTTTTTCACTATAGCCATATAAGGCAAAATAGCCCTATCCCCTCCTGGCGGCCATGTTTTTCGACCATTCAACATGGCTTGAAGGAATCTGATAGAGGGTCATCCAAGGAGTATTTCTACAAAATTATTTGAAAATCTGCCAACCAGTTTGGGAGAAGAAGATCTTTTAAGTTTTCACTATAGCCATATAAGGCAAAATAGCCCTGCCGACTGGCAGCCACGTTTTTCGTTTTTCGACCAATCAACATGGCTTGAAGGAATCTGATAGAGGGTCACTTAAGGATCATTTCTACAACATTATTTGAAAATCGGCCTGACACTTTCGGAGAAGAAGATTTTTTAAGTTTTCACTATAGCCATACATGGCAAAATAGCCCTGCCCCCATGGCGGCCACGTTTTTCGACCAATCAACATGGCTTGAAGGAATCTGATAGAGGGTCATCCAAGGAACATTTCTACAAAATTATTTGAAAATCGGCCTGACACTTTTGGAGGAGAAGATTTTTTAAGTTTTCCCTATAGCCATATATTAAAGGCAAAATAACCCCGCTCGACTGATAGGGAGAAAACAGAAAAAAAATGAGCTAAACAAAAAACCTTAACCGGACGATGCCAAGGTCATGACAATAGCTCTTGTTTTTTTCAAAAGTCGAGCTAATAAAAAACCGTAACCGGATGACAACACCTTCAGTGTAGATTTTCTAAGTCCAAAAGGGGGGATAATTTGGTCAATATTAAGTTCAGGGTTATGGAACTTGTTGTATCAAGTTATGTTAAGACATTGAATAAGTTTAGGAAGTTTCAAAGCTATAGGTTAAATTGTGTTTCAGTTATCACCATTTTTCTCCCTTCAAAGTAGATAATTTTGTCAATACTATTTACAGAGTTATGAAACTTGTTATATAAGGTCAACTTAAGACACTCAGCAAGTTTGTGAAGTTTCAAGCAAAAAAAAGAAAAGTTTTTAAGATATGAAAAATCATGAGTAAAAAATTGTCAAAAACCTGAGCTAAACAAAAAACCTTAACCTTACGTTTTGAAGTTTTAAGTGAAACAAATAAAGATTTCCAGCTATATACTTTTATTATTTAACATATTATGATTATGTTTATGAAGTTTAGTGACTTTAACAGTAGTAGTTTGTTAGAAAACAGAAAAAAAGCTGAGCTGAACAAACAAGAGGGCCAAGATGGCCCTAAATCGATCACCTAATTGATAGTAAATTAGTAGCAAATATTTAACTGCAAATATCTGGGAAAATTTTATCAGGGAGTGTAAATGAAACTGCAAAGGAGTGGACACTTCTCAAGAAACAGCTTATCAGTAAAGGCCATTTATATCTTGAAATCTAACAAGAACTTTAATAAGAATGGAATTATAAAGTTTTTGTCATTTTGCACCTTTCCTGATGCCGCCTTGCTGCCCTGTTTTTCAACAAAATCAATATGGCTTCAACAGTTTATTTAGAGGGTCACTTAAGGAACATTTCTACCAAATTATCTTGCAATCGCACAAGTAGATTATGGAGGAAAAGGATTTTAAAATTTGGGTATTTTTCTCACTTTCTGATGCCGCAGCAACCAAAGTTATCAATGGAATTTAAATCTTTGAACAATTTTGAAAGAGGACCACCAAAGGAACATTCTTGATTCGTATTATATTTTCTTAAAATCAGACAAACACTTTCATAACAAGAGGGCCATGATGGCCCTTGAATCGCTCACCTGATTTTTTATTTTTTTTTCACTTTAGCTATATAAGCCCCGCCCCCTGGCAGCCATAGTTTCCGACCAATCAACTTGGCTTGAAGGAATCTGATAGAGGGTCACCCTAGGAACATTTCTACAAAATTATTTGAAAATCGGCCAGATACTTTTGGAGGAGAAGATTTTTTAAGTTTTCACTATAGCCATATAATGCAAAATAGCCCTGCCCACTGGCGGCCATGTTTTTTGACCAATCAACATGGCTTGAAGGAATCTGAAAGTGGGTCTTCCAAGGAACATTTCTACAAAATTATTTGAAAATCGGGCTGACACTTTTGCAGGAGAAGATTTTTTAAGTTTGCACTATAGCCATATAAGGCAAAATAGCCCCGCCCCCCTGGCGGCCGTGTTTTTCGACCAATCAACATGGCTTGAAGGAATCTGGTAGAGGGTCATCCAAGGAACATTTCTACAAAATTATTTGAAAATCTGCCAAGCAGTTTGGGAGATGAAGAATTTTGAAGTTTTTTTCGTTTCGTTGCCATGGAAACCAGAATTCTGCATGGATCCCAAAAATTTGAAGGAATTCTGGTGAGGTCATTGAGAGGATGCTTTCTGTGAAGTTTCATCCCAATTGACCTACTGGTTACTGAGGAGAAGATGTTGAAGATATTTTAAGTTTTCACTTTGGCCATATAAGGCAAAATAGCCCCCGCCCCCTGGCGGCCATGTTTTTCGACTAATCAACATTGCTTGAAGGAATCTGATAGAGGGTCACCCAAGGAACATTTCTACAAAATTATTTGAAAATCGGCCTGACACTTATGGAGGAGAAGATTTTTTAAGTTTTCACTATAGCCATAAAAGGCAAAATAGCCCCGCCCCCTGGCGGCCATGTTTTTTGACGAATCAACATGGCTTGAAGGAATCTGATAGATGATCACCCAAGGAACATTTCTACAAAATTATTTGAAAATCGGCCTGACACTTCTGGTGGAGAAGATTTTTTAATTTGCACTATAGCCATATAAGGCAAAATAGCCCGCCCCCCCTGGCAGCCATGTTTTTCGACCAATCAACATGGCTAGAAGGAATCTGATAGAGGGTCACCCAAGGTACATTTCTACAAAATTATTTGAAAATCGGCCTTACACTTTCGGAGGAGAAGATTTTTTAAGTTTTCACTATAGCCATATAAGGCAAAATAGCCCCGCCCCCCCTGGCAGCCATGTTTTTCGACCAATCAATACGGCTTGAAGGAATCTGATAGAGGATCATCCAAGAAACATTTCTACAAAATTATTTGAAAATCTGCCAACCAGTTTGGGAGAAGAAGAATTTTTAAGTTTTTTTCGTTTCGTTGCCATGGAAACCAGAATTCTGCATGGATTCCAAAAATTTGAAGGAAATCTGGTGAGGTCATTGAGAGGATGCTTTCTGTGAAGTTTCATCCGAATTGACCCACTGGTTACTGAGGAGAAGAAGTTGACGCACGACGGACGACGCACGACGGACGCCGGACAAAAGGCGATCACAATAACTCACCTTGAGCAAAGCTCAGGTGAGCTAAAAATGGAATTTTCAAATTTTCAAATTTTGCCCCTTTTCTGATGCCGCCTGACTGCCATGTTTTTCGACCAATCAGTATGGCTTGAACAATTTTTATAGAGGGTCACCCAAGGAACATTTCTACCAAATTATATTTGAATCTGACAGGCAGATTCGGAGGAGAAGATTTTTAAAGTTTGGACATTTTGTCCCCTTTCTGATGCCGCAGCAACCAAAGTTCTCATTGGAATTTTAATCTTTGAACAATTTTGAAAGAGGACCACCAAAGGAACATTCCTGTGATGTTTTGTGGAAATTGGTCTATTGGAATGGTAGGAGTTGGTTGTCATTTGTAGCTAAAAGTTCAATTTACCCCTTTTGAGATGACGCCTGGTTGCTATGATTGTGTAACCAATCAAAACGGCTTAAACAAATTAAATAGAGGAATATTACAGTAAGATTCGTATTATATTTTCTTAAAATCAGACAAGCACTTTCATAAAAATGGAATTTTCAAATTTTGTCATTTTGCCCCTTTTTTGATGCCGCCTGACTGCCATGTTTTTCGCCCAATCAGTATGGCTTGAACAATTTTTATAGAGGGTCACCCAAGGAACATTTCTACCAAATTATATTTGAATTTGACAGGCAGATTCGGAGGAGAAGATTTTTAAAGTTTGGACATTTTGTCCCCTTTCTGATGCCGCAGCAACCAAAGTTCTCAATGGAATTTAAATCTTTGAACAACTTTGAAAGAGGCCAACCAGAGGAACAGTCCTGTGATGTTTCACGGAAATTGTCCTTGGAGTTTGGGAGGAGATGATGTTTAAAGCTAAAAGTTAACGCCGGACGGACGGACGGACGACGGACAAAAAGTGATCAGAATAGCTCACCTTGAGCCTTCGGCTCAGGTGATCTAAAAACCTTAACCGGATGACCACGCCGCCGCCGTCACCGACGACGACCACGCCAGGGTCATGACAATAGCTCTCTTTTTTTTCAAAAGTCAAGCTAACTAGAATAGAAGCACAAATCCAAGTTATGGAATTGTTCTTTTAAAGATCTCTAAAGGCCTTGTAATTCTAAAATAAACACTCTCTAACATACAGGTGCTTTCTCACTCCTCTGCAGTTCATGACTTTTGAAAACATTGTGGCAAAAGAAGAAATTGCTCATAATGAGTAATCTCTCGCTTTTCCGCAATGTTACTCTATTCAATAATTAAACTTTCATTAATGGGTTTTCCATAATCTTACCTAGATGTTACAGGAGTTTTTTTCTAAAAAAAGGGGAAGGGGCCTTGGGCCTTTGAGAAGGGAGAAATTTTGCGGCGTTTTAAAAAACAAGAGGGCCATGATGGCCCTGGAATCGCTCACCTGATTTTTTTTTTTCACTTTAGCTATTTAAGCCCCGCCCCCTGGCAGTCATAGTTTCCGACCAATCAACTTGGCTTGAAGGAATCTGATAGAGGGTCACGCTAGGAACATTTCAACAAAATTATTTGGAAATCTGCCAGACACTTTTGGAGGAGAAGATTTTTTAAGTTTTCACTATAGCCATAAAAGGCAAAATAGCCCCGCCCCCCCCCCCCCCCCTGGTGGCCATGTTTTAAGACCAATCAACTTGGCTTGAAGGAATCTGATAGAGGGTCATCCAAGGAACATTTCTACAAAATTATTTGAAAATCAGCCTAACACTTTCGGAGGAGAAGATTTTTTAAGTTTTCACTTTGGCCATATAAGGCAAAATAGCCCCGCCCCCTGGCGGCCATGTTTTTCAACCAATCAACATGGCTTGAATCTGATAGAGGGTCACCCAAGGAACATTTCTACAAAATTATTTGAAAATCGGCCTGACACTTATGGAGGAGAAGATTTTTTAAGTTTTCACTATAGCCATAAAAGGCAAAATAGCCCCGCCCCCTGGTGGCCATGCTTTTTGACCAATCAACATGGCTTGAAGGAATCTGATAGAGGGTCATCTAAGGAACATTTCTACAAAATTATTTGAAAATCTGAGAAGAAGAATTTTGAAGTTTTTTCGGTTTCGTTGCCATGGAAACCAGAATTTTGCATGGATCCCAAAAATTTGAAGGAATTCTGGTGAGGTCATTGAGAGGATGCTTTCTGTGAAGTTTCATCCAAATTGACCCACTGGTTACTGAGGAGAAGAAGTTGACGGACGACGCACGATGGACGACGGACGCCGGACAAAAGGCGATCACAATAACTCACCTTGAGCAAAGCTCAGGTGAGCTAAAAAGGGGAAAAATTGTAAATTGGTATAATGTGCATGTTTAACTCATTACAAGGCCATCTCTCTATTTTTCATATTCTTGAACTCCTCCACTAGATTGTCATAATCCAGTTTACTCAAACTATACCACTGTCAAGAGTCGAAATTAGCAAGATTTTCTACTTTCATTTTTTCGCAAGTGCTATTTTTTGTTACTTGCTAAATGAGAAAACAACTTTAATTTTTTGAGAACTTGCAAAACACTGTTATGGTCAATCATGAATGTAATATAAACATGGTCCAAACCAAAATTTGAATATTGAGTAGAAATGAAACATTATGGCAAAAAGGAGAAATTGCTCATCATGAGAAATTTCTCCTTTTGTCATGTTTTCAAAAGTTGTCTGCTGCAGATGTGTCAAAATAAAAACTAAGATTTGTTTTGTTTGTTTTATTTGGGTTTTACACTGTTTTCAACAGCATTTCAGTTATATCACGGCGACAGTTACTTTATTCATGATCCCTGGGTAAACAAGCCAGTACTAGGCTAGGAAATGTGCCTTGCTTGCCCAAGGACACTCCACCGTTTAACAGAGGACTAGATAAGAGGGAGTTCTGGTCTTTTCTGTACAATATGTGGGAAAGGGTTAAGTGACAAATTAGGGTTTTAGAATTTGAAAAGATGCCCCATATCTAGAGCTCATGTTAAATAACCGACAACACATTAAAGTTATAAGCTATGCAAAAAAGGAAAAGGAAAACAATATTTATAGAAATTTCACAATAGGCAGTAATAGGAAAACATTGTTGGATATTTTTTAACCCTTTCCCCCAAATACAACAAATCTGCAGAAAATTTCACTTTAGCTATATAAGCCCCGACCAACATGGCTTAAAGGAATCTGATAGAGGGTCATCCAAGGAACATTTCTACAAAATTATTTGAAAATCGGCCTGACACTTTTGGAGGAGAAGATTTTTTAAGTTTTCACTATAGCCATATAACGCAAAAAAGCCCCGCCCCCCCCTGGCGGCCATGTTTTTCGACCAATCAACATGGCTTCAAGGAATCTGATAGAGAGTCACCCAAGAAACATTTCTACAAAATAAGTTCAAAATCTGCCAACCAATTTGGGAGGAGAAGAATTTTGAAGTTTTTTCGTTTCGTTGCCATGGAAACCAGAATTCTGCATGGATCCCAATAATTTGAAGGAATTCTGGTGAGGTCATTGAGAGGATGCTTTCTCTGAAGTTTCATCCCACATAACCCACTGGTTACTGAGGAGAAGATGTTGAAGATTTTTTAAGTTTTCACTATAACCATAAAAGGCAAAATAGCCCCGCCCACTGGCGGCCATGTTTTTCGACCAATCAACATGGCTTGAAGGAATCTGATAGAGGGTCACCCAAGGAACATTTCTACAAAGTTATTTGAAAATCGGCCTGACACTTTTGGAGGAGAAGATTTTTTAAGTTTGCACTATAGCCATATTGGCAAAATAGCCCCCCCCCCCCCCCCCCCACCCTGGGGGCCATGTTTTTCGACCAATCAACATGGCTTGAAGGAATCTGATAGAGGGTCACCCAAGGATCATTTCTACAAAATAATTTGAAAATCGGCCTAACACTTTGGAAGGAGAAGATTTTTAAGAATTTTGAAGTTTTTTTCATTTCGTTGCCATGGAAACCAGAATTCTGCATGGATCCCAAAAATTTTAAGGAATTCTGGTGAGGACATTGCGAGGATGCTTTCTGTGAAGTTTCATCCCAGTTGACCCACCGGTTACAGAGGAGAAAATGTTGACGGACGACGGACGACGGACGCCGGACATAGGGCGATCACAATAACTCACCCTGAGCACTTCGTGCACAGGTGAGCTAAAAATGAAGGCAAAAATATAGAAAATCTCAATAAATGAAAGCTTTAATGAGTACATGTACTATTACAGAGCATTATTGAAAAGTGTTGAAAACGCAAGAGGTTGTCCCTAAAGTGTTTTGTTTGGTCCACCAAAAGGTTGTCTCTAAAGTGTTTTGTTTGGTCCACCAAAAGGTTGTCCATATAGTGTTTTGTTTGGCCCACAAAAAGATTATCTCCAACTGGTTTGCTTGGTCCATAAAAAGGTTGTCCCTAAAGTGTTTTGTTTGGTCCACCAAAAGGTTGTCTCTAAAGTGTTTCGTTTGGTCCACCAAAAGGTTGTCCCTAAAGTGTTTTGTTTGGTCCACCAAAAGGTTGTCCCTAAAGTGTTTTGTTTGGTCCACCAAAAGGTTGTCTCTAAAGTGTTTTGTTTGGTCCACCAAAAGGTTGTCCCTAAAGTGTTTTGTTTGGTCCACCAAAAGGTTGTCTCTAAAGTGTTTTGTTTGGTCCACCAAAAGGTTGTCCCTAAAGTGTTTTGTTTGGTCCACCAAAAGGTTGTCCCTAAAGTGTTTTGTTTGGTCCACCAAAAGTTTGTCTAAAGTGTTTTGTTTGGTCCACCAAAAGGTTGTCCATATAGTGTATTGTTTGGCACACAAAAAGGTTATCTCTATAGTGGTTTGTTTGGTCCATAAAAAGGTTGTCCCTTTAGTGTTTTGTTTGGTTGACAAAAAGTTTATCCCTAAAGTGTTTTGTTTGGTTCACAAACATGTTGTCCCTAAAGTGTTTTGTTTGGTCCACAAAAATGTTGTCCCTAAAGTGTTTTGTTTGGTCCATAAAAAGTTGTCTCTAAAGTGTTTTGTTTGGCCAACAAAAAGGTTACCTCTATAGTGTTTGTTTGGTCCATAAAAAGGTTGTCCCTATAGTGTTTTGTTTGGTTAAAAAAAAAGTTATCCCTAACTTGTTTTGTTTGGTTCACAAAAAGGTTATCCCTAAAAGTGTTTTGTTTGGTTCACAAATATGTTGTCCCTAAAGTATTGTGACCCACAAAAAGGTTATCTCTATAGTGTGGTTTGTTCGGTGCATAAAAAGGTTGTCCCTAAAGTGTTTTGTCTGGTTCACAAAAAGGTTATCCCTAAAGTGTTTTGCTTGGTACACAAAAATGTTGTCCTGAAAGTGTTTTGTTTGGTTCACAAAAAGGTTATCCTTTAAGTGTTTTGTTTGGTTCTGAAAAAGGTTATTCCTAAAGTGTTTTGTCTGGTTCACAAAAATGTTGTCCCTAAAGTGTTTTGTCTGGTACACCAAAATGTTGTCCTGAAAGTGTTTTGTTTGGTTCACAAAAAGGTTATCCCTTAAGTGTTTTGTTTGGTTCTGAAAAAGGGTATTCCTAAAGTGTTTTGTTTGGTTCACAAAAATGTTGTCCCTTCACAAAAAGGTTATCCCTAAAGTTTTTTGTTTGGTTCCCCAAAAGGTTGTCCCTATCGTGTTTTGTTTGGTTCACAAAAAGGTTGTCCCTATCGTGTTTTGTTTGGTTCACAAAAAGGTTAACTCTATAGTGTTTTGTTTGGTCTACAAAAAGGTTGTCCTTAAAGTATATTGTTTGGTCCACAAAAGGGTTGTCCCTAAAGTGTTGTGTTTGCTTCACCATGTCTAAAGAGCGCGTAATAATGTAATGTTAAGGGCAGGTGTCTACAGACTATGGGTCCCCTATCTACATATGGCCTTCTTATATGTTTAATCATATAAATAGTCTCATCCACATTCAAGCTGTTGTAGCAAAGATATCTAAAAACACCAATTTGCCTTCAAACTGAAACCCTTTATCACATATACTCTTATGATGCCTCTGCAGCATATGACGCTTTCTGAAGCCTCTGCAGCAGACGGCTTTTTGAAAACATAGTGATAAAAGAAGAAATTGCTCAAAACAAGCAATTTCACCTTTTGCCACAATGTTTTCCACTTTTAGTCATAGGTTATCCATTATTCAATTATAGAGATTTTCTATTTTTTGACAAAATATGTTCAAAGTCGTCTGCTGCAGAATTGTCGTATAGGGGAAAGGGTTATATCACATATACTCTTATGATGCATCTGCAGCATATGACTTTTAGAAACATTGTGGCAAAAGCAGAAATATCACATGCTGTCACAACGCTTTCAACTTAATTCAATAACTGTTCTTTCATTTAAAGAGAGTTTCCATATTTTTGACTAAATGTTATCAAAATCGTCTGCAGCAGATTTGTTGTATGTGGGAAAATGCTAGCCTTATCCATGCAACAAGCCAACCAGTTAATTTACACTCCCATCAAAGAATAAAAAAAACATCTCGGTAAAAAAATATAGAAACTCTATATATGAAAGAACATTTGGTGAAAGGAGTTGAAAACATTGTCTAAAAGGGAATGAGAGTGCCAAACTGTCACAAAATATGCCCCTTAATGAGGCATAACTATTGACTGTTTAACCCTTTCCCACATTCAGCAAATCTGCAGCAGACGACTTTTAAAACATCTAGGCAAAAATAAAGAAAAATTTCAACAAGAGGCCCATGAGGGCCTATGCTCTACTGGGATGGTTCTTTGGTCATTTTCAATCCAGAGCATGTATGTATGGTGAAGATCGGATAGTAAATGGAGTCTCTATTGTGTTCATAAGCTGTTTTATAGCAATTTTGACAATTTCAAGGGCCATAATCCAGTCTGCAAAGGCGGATCTGGCTGGTTTACGAAAGGAACCGAGCTCTCATCAATATTTAACTACTATCTAAGTTTGGTGAAGATCAGATAGTAAATGGAGGCTCTATTGTGTTCACAAGCTGTATTATAGCAATTTTGACAATTTCAAGGGGATTCAACAAATCAACATTTCTTGGAGGAATCTAATAAAGGGGCACCCAAGGAACATTTCTACAAAATTATTTGAAAATCTGCTCAACACTTTCGGAGAAGAAGATTTTTAAAGTTTTCACTATGGTCATATAAGGCAAAATAGCCCCGCCCTCTGGCGGCCATGTTTTCAGACCAATGAACATGGCTTGAAGGAATCTGATAGAGGGTCACCCAATGAACATTTCTACAAAATTATTTGAAAATCAGCTGAACACTTTCGGAGAAGAAGATTTTTTAAGTTTTCACTATAGCTATATAAGGCAAAATTGCCCCGCCCCCTGGTGGCCATGTTTTTCAACCAATCAACATTTCTTGAAGGAATTTAATAAAGGGTCACCCAAGGAACATTTCTACAAAATTATTTAAAAATCGGCCTGACACTTTCGGAGAAGAAGATTTTTTAAGTTTTCACTATTTTTTTCTTTTGGTTGCCATGGAAACCAGAATTATGGATGGATCAAAAAATAATTAAGGAATTTAAGAGAGGACATTGAGAGGATGCTTCCTATGAAGTTTTAACCAAATTGACCAAGTGGTTAGGGAGAAGAAGTCGTTTAAAGGAAAAAGTTAACGCACGCACAGACGCACGGACGCACAGACGACGGACAATTCGCCATGACATAAGCTCGACTGGCTTTCAGCCAGTGGAGCTAAAAATTGCTCAAAACAAGCAATTTCTTCTTTTGAAACAATGTTTTCCACTTTTCATCATAGGTTATCCATTCAATTATAGAGAGTTTCTATTTTTTGACAAAATATGTCCGAAGTCATCTGCTGCAGAATTGTCGTATGAGGGAAAGGGTTAACAGAGTTTTTGGTGAAGACTGTTTGACTTAAAGAGCGGACAAGGCTAATTTTGCCATTTTTTGTTAATTCATGGGTCATAATCCACAGGTGCTTTGGGCGATTTAGCAGGTTATCAAACTTATCACGTAGACATTATGCCCACAAACACGTTCAACAAGTAAGGTGATGATCGAATGATAACTGTTTGAATTAGACAACTGTTTGACAACATAAAATATGGATTGTATTTTTAAACCAAAATTAGATCTTTAGTATGGTAATATAATTCCCCAATCATGATTGATGTGCAATGGGTGCAATGGCAATTGAATGCAATCAATCTACAAGATGGAGCACCCTTGTAGTAAAGGTAATTTCAATTAAACCCTGTCCCTCATATAGATACCATTTGAAATCTCCGCACATTTTGAGGAATTCATAATAAACTGGGAAAAGTTGCTTGTTATTGAAAATCATGTTTCTGATAGAGAGCAATTTGTTCTTTTTAAATCTGTTTGCAAGTCTCTACCAAATTTTCAGTTATTACTTTTGCACTTTTTTCGTTTCATATTCAAAGGCGCCAACTCTAAGAATGTCACATCGAGTCTAGACAAAGTTTATAAATAATCTACAAATAATGTTAATGTTAACCATTTCTCAAACTTTTTGATCATTTGTCACTCAACCCTTTCCCTTATAGTGAAGCATTTTGACGCTTTTTTCCCCCATTAGCATATTGATGCATTTTGACGCTTTGTTCCCACAAGCACTTTGTTCCCATCTGAATGTTAATGCATATTGACACCTTGTTCGCATCTGCATGGTGAAGTGTTTAGTTGTGTCGGACTTTCAAATTTTAAAACATTTCCACTTTTCAGCATGAAAATGGACTCAGGAAGTTCACCATCATAAACATTGAGTATTTAACGGACAAAAAATATCGGGAACGGAGCAGCCAATTACACATAAAATCCGTTTCATTAGTCTGGAAGTCCAAACAGTAATGTACATGTACAGTATACATGTATTTTTTATGTATTGTTTTTTATTCTCTCAATTAGTCAGAATTAGAATAATTGGGTAGGTGTTAAAAGCTGTGTACTGTATAAAATGTAAATGGGCTGTTCCATAATCGGATAGTGGTATCAATGTTTACAGAGATTAGCAGTCATAAAATAGCAGCCAATCAGGTGTTAATTATCTAAAATGATTTTGAGATGAAAATTTGGATATTTTGACCAAGAGAAAAGTGCAGATCTGACAAGCTGTTCCATATTTGTATAATTTGATGTTCATTTTTCAAATTATAACCTTTTTTTACATATTGGTTATC
>JASEVX010000004.1:123755660-123885936 GCA_031761405.1 Serripes groenlandicus | reverse complement strand
TGTTTGTTTGGTCCATAAAAAGGTTGTCCCTATAAGTGTTTTGTTTTGGTTAAAAAAAAAGTTATCCCTAACTTGTTTTGTTTGGTTCACAAAAAGGTTATCCCTAAAAGTGTTTTGTTTGGTTCACAAATATGTTGTCCCTAAAGTATTGTGACCCCACAAAAAGGGTATCTCTATAGTGTGGTTTGTTCGGTGCATAAAAAGGTTGTCCCTAAAGTGTTTTGTCTGGTTCACAAAAAGGTATCCTAAAGTGTTTTGCTTGGTACACAAAAATGTGTCCTGGAAAGTGTTTTGGTTTGGTTCACAAAAAGGTTATCCCTAAAAGGTTTTGTTTGGTTCACAATTATGTTGTCCCTAAAGTATTGTGACCCACAAAAAGGTTATCTCTATAGTGTGGTTTGTTCGGTGCATAAAAAGGTTTTCACCTAAAGTGTTTTGTCTGGCTTCACAAAAAGGTATCCTACTAAAGTTTTTGCTTGGTACACAAAAATGTTGTCCTGAAAGTGTTTTGTTTGGTTCACAAAAAGGTTATCCTTTAAGTGTTTTGTTTGGTTCTGAAAAAGGTTATTCCTAAAGTGTTTGTCTGGTTCACAAAATGTGTTTGTCCCTAAGATGTTTTGTCTGGTACACCAAAATGTTTGTCCTGAAAGTGTTTTGTTTGGTTCACAAAAAGGTTATCCCTTAAGTGTTTTGTTTGGTTCTGAAAAAGGGTATTCCTAAAGTGTTTTGTTTGGTTCACAAAATGTTTGTCCTTCACAAAAAGTTTATCCCTAAAGTTTTTTGGTTTGGTTCCCCAAAAGGTTGTCCCTATGCTGTTTTGTTTGGTTCACAAAAGGTTGTCCCTATCGTGTTTTGTTTGGTTCACAAAAGGTAACTCTATAGTTTTTGTTTGGTCTACAAAAGTTTGTCCTTAAAGTATATTGTTTGGTCCACAAAAGGGTTGTCCCTAAAGTGTGTGTTTGCTTCACCATGTCTAAAGAGCGAGTAATAATGTATGTTAAGGGCAGGTGTCTACAGACTATGGGTCCCCTATCTACATATGGCCTCTTATATGTTTAATCTTATAATAGTCTCATCCACATTCAAGCTGTTGTAGCAAAGATATCTAAAAACACCAATTTGCCTTCAAACTGAAACCCTTTATCACATATACTCTTATGATGCCTCTGCAGCATATGTCACGGCTGGTCTGAACGCCTCTGGCAGAGACGCTTTTTTGAAATCATAGTGACAAAAGAAAGAAATTGCTCAAAACAAGCAATTTCACCTTTTGCCACAATGTTTTCCACTTTTAGTCATAGGTTATCCATATTCAATTATAGAGATTGTTCTATTTTTGACAAAATATGTTCAAAGTCGTCTTGCTGCAGACTTGTCGTTATAGGGGAAAGGGTTATATCACATATACTCTTATGAAGCATCTGCAGCATATGACTTTTAGAAACATTGTGGCAAAAGCAGAAATATCACATGCTGTCACAACGCTTTCAACCTTAATTCAATAACTGTTCTTTCATTTAAAGAGATTTCCATATTTTTGACTAAATGTTATCAAAGTCGTCTGCAGCAGATTTGTGTATGTGGGAAAATGCTAGCCTTATCCATGCAACAAGCCAACCAGTTAATTTACACTCCCATCAAAGAATAAAAAAAACATCTCGGTAAAAAAAATATAGAAACTCTATATATGAAAGAACATTTGGTGAAAGGAGTTGAAACTCTGTCTAAAAGGGAATGAGAGTGCCAAACCTGTCACAAAATATGCCCCTAATGAGGCATAACTATTGACTGTTTAACCCTTTCCCACATTGCAGCAAATCTGCAGCAGACGACTTTTAAAACATCTAGGCAAAAATAAAGAAAAATTTCAACAAGAGGCCCATGAGGGCCCTAGCTCTACTGGGATGGTTCTTTGGTCATTTTCAATCCAGAGCATGTATGTATGGTGAAGATCGGATAGTAAATGGAGTCTCTATTGTGTTCATAAGCTGTTTTATAGCAATTTTGACAATTTCAAGGGCCATAATCCAGTCTGCAAAGGCGGATCTGGCTGGTTTACGAAAGGAACCGAGCTCTCATCAATATTTAACTACTATCTAAGTTTGGTGAAGATCAGATTGTAAATGGAGGCTCTATTGTGTTCACAAGCTGTATTATAGCAATTTTGACAATTTCAAGGGGATTTCAACAAATCAACATTTCTTGGAGGACTCTAATAAAGGGGCACCCAAGGAACTTTTCTACAAAATCATTTGAGAAATCTGCTACAACACTTTCGGAGAAGAAGATTTTTTAAAGTTTTCACTATGGTCATATAACGCAAAATAGCCCCGCCTCTGGCGGCCATGTTTTCAGACCAATGAACATGCTTGAAGGAATCTGATAGAGGGTCGACCCAATGAACATTTCTACAAAATTATTTGAAAATCAGCTGAACACTTTCGGAGAAGAAGATTTTTTAAGTTTTCACTATAGCTATATAAACGGAACAGAAAACCGCCCAGAGATGTGCTCGGCCGCGAGGCAAAATTGCCTCCGCCCCCTGGTGGCCATGTTTTTCAACCAATCAACATTTCTTGAAGGAATTTAATAAAGGGTCACCCAAGGAACATTTCTACAAAATTATTTAAAAATCGGCCTGACACTTTCGGAGAAGAAGATTTTTTAAGTTTTCACTATTTTTTTCTTTTGGTTGCCATGGAAACCAGAATTATGGATGGATCAAAAAATAATTAAGGAATTTTAAGAGAGGACATTGAGAGGATGCTTCCTATGAAGTTTTAACCGAAATTGACCAAGTGGTTAGGGAGAAGAAGTCGTTTAAAGGAAAAAGTTAACGCACGCACAACGCACGGACGCACAGACGACGGACAATTCGCCATGACATAAGCTCGACTGGCTTTCAGCCAGTGGAGCTAAAAATTTGCTCAAAACAAGCAATTTCTTCTTTTGAAACAATGTTTTCCACTTTTCATCATAGGTTATCCTTCAATTATAGAGAGTTTCTATTTTTGACAAAATATGTCCGAAGTCATCTGCTGCAGAATTGTCGTATGAGGGAAAGGGTTAACAGAGTTTTTGGTGAAGACTGTTTGACTTAAAGAGCGGGACAAGGCTAATTTTGCCATTTTTTGTTAATTCATGGGTCATAATCCACAGGTGCTTTGGGCGATTTAGCAGTTATCAAACTTATCACCTAGACATTATGCCCACAAACACGTTCAACAAGTAAGGTGATGATCGAATGATAACTGTTTGAATTAGACAACTGTTTGACAACATAAAATATGGATTGTATTTTTAAACCAAAATTAGATCTTTAGTATGGTAATATAATTCCCCAATCATGATTGATGTGCAATGGGTGCAATGGCAATTGAATGCAATCAATCTACAAGATGGAGCACCCTTGTAGTAAAGGTAATTTCAATTAAACCTGTCCCTCATATAGATACCATTTGAAATCTCCGCACATTTTGAGGAATTCATAATAAACTGGGAAAAGTTGCTTGTCATTGAAAATCATGTTTCTGATAGAGAGCAATTTGTTCTTTTTAAATCTGTTTGCAAGTCGTCTACCAAATTTTCAGTTATTACTTTTGCACTTTTTTCGTTTCATATTCAAAGCGCGCCCAACTCTAAGAATGTCACATCGAGTCTAGACAAAGTTTATAAATAATCTACAAATAATGTTAATGTTAACCATTTCTCAAACTTTTTGATCATTTGTCACTCAACCTTTCCTTATAGTGAAGCATTTTGACGCTTTTTTCCCCCATTAGCATATTGATGCATTTTGACGCTTTGTTCCCACAAGCACTTTGTTCTTCCCATCTGAATGTTAATGATATTGTGACACCTTGTTCGCATCTGCAGGTGCATGAAGTGTTTAGTTGTGTCGGACTTTCAAATTTTAAACATTTCACTTTTTCAGCATGACAAATGGACTCAGGAAGTCACCATCATAAACATTGAGTATATTAACGGACAAAAAATATCGGAACGGAGCAGCCAATTACACATAAAATCCGTTTTCCATTAGTCTGGAAGTCCAAACAGTAATATGTACATGTAGCAGTATAACATGTATTTTTATGGTATTGTTTTTATCGTCTCGATCAATTAGTAGCTATTAGAATAATTGGGTAGGTGTTAAAAGCTGTGTACTGTATAAAATGTAAATGGGCTGTTCCATAATCGGATAGTGGTATCAATGTTTACAGAGATTAGCAGTCATAAAATAGCAGCCAATCAGGTGGTTAATTATCTAAAATGATTTTGAGATGAAAATTTGGATATTTTGACCAAGAGAAAGTGCAGATCTGACAAGCTGTTCCATATTTGTATAATTTGATGTTCATTTTCAAATTATAACCCTTTTTTTTACATATTGTTATCCAGTTGTATATTTCATGATTAAGCTTTGCTTACGACAAACGGTGCCAATCTAGAGGTAAATAGAACTTGATAGAATCATACTGACAGTTTGCAAAATGATTTTGAATGACAATTTGCATTGGTAAAAATTTCTATCCCAAATCGTTAATCCAGAAGATTCGTAATCTGGACTTTTTTCTCTGGTAACGAAAGTGTCCCGGATTAACGAGATTCGAGCTGTATATAAAGATTTTGAGAAAAATGTGTTTTTTTGGGACAAGGTCGGGGGAATCATGTGCCAACACAGTTTATGGTAAGCCCTACACACTTGTATCGATATTTTTCTAATTGGTTCTAATTATATTGACCAATCAAAATAATTGCTGATGACACCCTCTTATACAATGTTAATCTGCCTCCAAAATGTTACGCACATCGTCACTCTTCCCCCTATGCAGTTTTCATAAGCAGAATTGTATGTAAGATTGATTGATTGATTGATTGTGGCTTAACGCCGTTTTCAACAATTTTTCAGTCATATCAAGGCAGCCAGTTAACCTTCTCATTGCATTTCCCTAGCTTTCTCTCACACCAGTAATCCACACAACATTCTTTGCCAAGCAACTGCGCTGCTTTTCCACATAGATTGTAAGCCCAAAGTGAAAGACGAATGACTTTTGTCAAACGTCGGAAAGAATGTTGGCCAAGCTGGATTGACAGTCCGCGTCACTACCGACTGAGCTACGTATAAGCAGGGCTCCCCTGGCTATTTATTTTCTTTCGCCAACACTTTCGCCCAAATGGAAAAAAAAGGAGCCAAAATAAAATAGTTGGAGCCAAAATTGACCAACTTTGAAGGCAATTAAACATCAACAAATAAAGGGTATAAAAAACACTGTAAAACGAAATGTAGTGTTTTTTCTCTCTTTTATTTCATTCATGTCTTTAGCAATAGCACATGTATTATTTATGAAATAACATAAGATGTATGAAAAGCACATATTTTTCATTTCTGTTCCATTTAAAACATGATTATATTTACATACAGTATATATATACAAGAACATCAGTCTCAAACCAGAATTCTGGGAGTCTTTAAACCAGCCCAAACCTTAAAGTCATCCTTAAAATCAAAATGTTCAACACTGGGGCCATCAATTGAAATCCGCATCAAATGTTTGGTCATACACGCTCCTGATTACGGACCAAACACGGTGTTCAAATTAAAATGTACGTCCAATCAGAAACATCAAAGTACAAACAAACAAACTGTTAACGATCGTCCCTCTTTAGTCGGTAATAACAACATCGATCAATCGTTCATAACACTAATTTGTCCGATATATTGATAAAACGTGTGAAAAACAACAGTCGCTTGGCCTTCACATTGTCAAATATCAAGACTGGTTACCTTTTAAAGTTACCGTTAGTCGCATACACAGAGATACGAAAGTCAATAGAATGCTTGTATCATTGAAAATATACGCCGCTTAGAGCATTTATAAAACAAAATGGCGGCTCAATTTGCCAAGATTTTGCTTTCGCAAGCTGTTTCGCAAATTCTTTTTTTCTTGCGCAACTTTTATTATTTCTTCGCAATTGGCGACTTTGGCGACCGACAGCGGAGGCCCTGTATAAGGAACAACAAGAGGGCCATGATGGCCCTGGAATCGCTCACCTGATATTTTTTTTTACTAGCTATATTAGATTTTTTAAGTTTTCACTATAGCCATATAAGGCAAAACAGCCCCGCCCCCCCTGGCGGCCATATTTTTCGATCAATCAAATTGGCTTGAAGGAATCTGATAGTGGGTCATCCAAGCAACATTTCTACAAAATTATTTGAAAATCGGCCCGACACTTTCGGAGGAGAAGATTTTTTAAGTTTTAACTATAGCCATATAAGGCAAAATAGCCCCGCCCCCCTGGCGGCCATGTTTTTCGACCAATCAACATGGCTTGAAGGAATCTGATAGAGGGTCATCCAAGGAGCATTTCTACAAAATTATTTGAAAATCTGCCAACCAGTTTGGGAGAAGAAGATTTTTTAAGTTTTCACTATAGTCATATAAGGCAAAATAGCCCCGCCCCCCTGGCGGCCATGTTTTTCGACCAATCAACATGGCTTGAAGGAATCTGATAGAGGGTCACCCTAGGAGCATTTCTACAAAATTAATTTGAAAATCGTCCTGACACTTTCGTCGGAGAAGATTTTTTAAGTTTTCACTATAGCCATATAAGACAAAATAGCCCCGCCCCCCCTGGCGGCCATGTTTTTCGACCAATCAACATGGCTTGAAGGAATCTGATAAAGGATCATCCAAGGAACATTTCTACAAAATTATTTGAAAATCTGCCAACCAGTTTGGGAGAAGAAGAATTTTGAAGTTTTTCTCATTTTGTTGCCATGGAAACCAGAATTCTGCATAGATTCCAAAAAATTGAAGGAAATCTGGTGAGGTCATTGAGAGGATGCTTTCTGTGAAGTTTCATCCCAATTGACCCACTGGTTACTGAGGAGAAGAAGTTGACGGACAACGCACGACGGACGCCGGACAAAAGGCGATCACAATAACTCACCTTGAGCAAAGCTTGGCCTACATATCATCAGGACAAGTTAAAAATGCAGCCTCCAGAGTGTTAACAAAATTTTCCTTCAATTTGACCTTGTAACCTAATTTTTGACCAAATATGACCAATATGGCAGGCATATGTTCGAACTTGGCCTACATTTGATAAAGAAAAACATTCTGCTAAAGTTTCAACATGCTCAAGATAAAAATGCGGCCTCCAGAGTGCTAACAAGATTTTCCTTCAATTTGACCTAGTGACCTAGTTGTCGACCTCATAAAAATGCGACCTCCAGAGTGCTTACAAGATTTTCCTTCAATTTGACCTAGTGACCTAGTTGTTGACCTCATATGACAGGTCCAAGATTTGATGGAGATGAATGTTCTGATAAACTTTCATGAAGATTGGATACAAAATGTAGCCTGTAGAATGTTAACGTTGGACAAAATGTGATCACAATAGCTCACCTTGAGCACTTTGTGCACAGGCGAGCTAAAAAGGGTATCTATTACATATTGATTTGTTTGTGTTTTATGTCGCTTTCAACAATTTTTCAATTTTATCTTAGCCTTTCCTGAGTAAGTTACCAGTACTACTTGTCCATTTACCAGCCCGTCAGTGGTAATGCTAACCCTGCAATGAACCTCCCTCAACCAAGGCGGACGCATAACCATTACACCACTAAAGGGGTATATATTACATAAAGTTGTAAACATTGTGGCAAATGGAGAAATTGCTCCTTATGTGGTTTGATGAATTTTGTTAGGACATTTTTGCAGGAAGCTGTTGTTGAAAGCTGAAAGATTCCGCAATTGAAATCAGACTGTTGGCATAAGTGTGAATTGCTATGTTGCTTCCTTAAAATAGATTGCTAAATTTGGTCCAAATCTGAATGAGTCATTAAGGGACAGATTTGTATATGGATGTCATGATGTCACAACTCAACTAAGACTATTATCAATGAAAGATTTGTCACTTCAGATTGAGAAGGCTGTATCGCTCCACTGCCATTAGGCAAAAATTAAATCTCCAAACAGCCCCGCCCTCTGGTGTCCAGGTTTTTTTACCAATCAACATGGCTTTAAGGAATCTGAATGTCACACTAGGAACATTTCTACAAAACTAGAGATTGCTTTTTTGAAAAAGCGCTTGTCTCCCCATTTGTGTGGTCGTAGGGGAGGAAAAGAAATGATGGAGATGAATTTTTTAGTTTTGGACTGGAGATGAAGCAACAGTGACAATCCTCAGTTATTGAGCGGAAACCATTTTTCAGCTGAGGGTTACCATGACCTTGGTCTTTGACCTAGTGACCTCAAAATCAATAGGGGTCATTTGCTGCTGGTGAACAAACTGCACACCAAGTATGAAGTTCTAGGGCCCAAGCAATCTTCAGTTATTGAGCGGAAACCATTTTTCAGCCAAAGGTCACCGCGACCTTGACCTTTGACCTACTGACATCAAAATCAATAGGGGTCATTTACAGGTTAGAACCAAGCTGCACACCAAGTATGAAGTTCCTGGGTATAAGCGTTCTTGAGTTATTGAGTAAAACACATTTTTCAGCAGAAGGTTACCGTGACCTTCGACATTTGACCTTGTGACCTCAAAATCAAACAAATTCAATAAAGGTCATTTACTGGTTAGGGCCAACCTGCACACCAGGTATGAAGTTCCTCAACATAAGCATTCTTTAGTTATTGAGAGGAAACCATTTTTTAGCTGAAGGTTACCATGACCTTGACCTTTAAGCTAGTGACCTCAAAATTAATAGGGGTCATCTACTGGTGGTGACCAACCTGCACACCAAGTATTAACTTCCATGGCCAAAGCATTCTACAGTTATTAAGCAAAAACAATGTTTCAGCTCATTGTCACTGTGACCTTTCAGCTCAAGGTCACTGTGACCTTGACTTTGACCTCAAAATTAATAGGGTCTTCTACTGGGATTGGCCAACCTGCATACCATGTATGGAGTTCCTCAGCCCAAGCATTCTTCAGTTATTGAGCGGAAACAGGGTTACCTCACAAGATCACCTTGACCTTGACATTTAAACCTTCTGACATCAAAATCAATAGGAGTCATCTACTGGTCATGACCAACCTGCATACCAAGTATGAAGATCCTATGCCCAAGCGTTCTTCAGTTATTGAGCGGAAACAAGTGTGACGGATGTGACCTTGACCACTGTGACCTTAAAATTGATAGGGGTCATTTGCTGGTGGTGACCAACCTGCACATCAAGTATGAAGTTCCTTGGCCCAAGTAAAAACTATTTATCAGCTCATTGTCACTGTGACCTTTCAAGCTCATGGTCACTGTGACCTTGACTTTAGTCGTACTGACCTCAAAATCAATAGGGGTCTTCAACTAGGCATGGCCAACCTGCATACCAAGTATGGAGTTCCTCAGCCAAAGCGTTCTTCAGTTATTGAGTGGAAACCATTTTTTACCTCACAAGGTCACCATGACCTTGAACTTTGACCTTCTGTTATCAAAATCAATAGGGGTCAGCTACTGGTCAGGACCAACCTGCATACCAAGTATGAAGTTCCTACGCCTAAGCGTTCTTCAGTTATTGAGCGGAAACAAGTGTGACAGACGGAAGGATGGACGGACGGACGGAAAGGGCAAAAACAATATGTCATTCCCATGTAATGGGGGAGACATAATTATTTGAAAATCAGCCGGACACTTTCGGAGAAGATTTTCACTATAGCACTTTAAGGCAAAATAGCCCCGCCCCCTGGCGGCCTTAGTTTTCAACCAATCTACATGGCTTGAAGGAATCTGACAGAACGTCACCCAAGAAACATTTCTCCAAAATGATTTGAACAAGAGGCCCAAGAGGGCCAGTATCACTCCACGGCCATAAGGCAAAAATAAAATCTCCAAACAGCCCTGCCCACTGGTGGTTATGTTTTTGACCAACCACCATGGCTTAAAGAAATATTGTAGAGTGTTACCCAAGGAATGTTTCTGCAAAATTATTTGAAAATCGGCCTGACACTTTCGGAGAAGAGGATATTTTAAGTTCTCACTATAGCCATATAAAGCAAAATAGCCCCGCCCCCTGGCGGCCATGTTTTTCAACCAGTCAACATTTCTTGAAGGAATCTAATAAAGGGTCACCCAAGGAACATTTCTACAATTTCTTTTGAAAATCAGCCCGACACTTTCGGAGGAGAAGATTTTTTAAGTTTTCTCTTTAGCCATATAAGGCAAAACAGCCCCGCCCTCTGGCGGCCATGTTTTTCGACCAATCAACATGGCTTGAAGGAATCTGATAGAGGGTCATCCAATGAACATTTCTACAAAATTATTTGAAAATCAGCTGAACACTTTTGGAGAAGAATTTTGTTTAAGTTTTCACTATAGCTATATAAGGCAAAATAGCCCCGCCCCCTGGTGGCCATGTTTTTTCAACCAATCAACATTTCTTGAAGGAATCTAATAAAGGGTCACCCCACCCAAGGAACATTTCTACAAAATTATTTGCGAAAATCGGCCTGACACTTTCGGAGAAGATTTTTTAAGTTTTCACTTTATTTTGGATGGATCAACAAAATTTGAAGGAATTGAAGAGAGGACATTGAGAGGATGCTTCCTATGAAGTTTCAACCAAATTGGCCAAGTGGTTAGGGAGAAGACGTCGTTTAAAGAAAAAAGTTAACCCACACACGACGGACAATTCGCCATGACATATTAAGCTCGACTGGCTTTCAGCCAGGCTAAAAATGGCCTGACACTTTCGGAGGAGAAGATTTTTTAAGTTTTCACTATAGCCATATAAGGCAAAATAGCCCCACCCTCTGGCATCCATGTTTTTCGACCAATCAACATGGCTTGAAGGAATCTGAAAGAGGGTCACCCAAGGAACATTTCTACAAAATAATTTGAAAATCAGCCTGACACTTTTGGAGGAGAAGATTTTTTAAGTTTTCACTATTTTTTCTTTCGGTTGCCATGGAAACCAGAATTCTGCATGGATCCAACAAATTTGAAGGAGTTTAGGAGAGGCTTCCTATGAAGTTTCATCCCATTTGGCCAAGTGGTAAGGGAGAGGAAGTTGTTAGAAGCAAAAAGTTTACGGACGGATGCATGCACGCACAACAGACAATTCGCCATGACATGATCACTGAGCTGTCTATAATGTAAACATCATGATAACGTTAATCGCGCCGGTTGAATAAATGTGAAAGGTAAACTACTTATTGAAGACCGAATGCATAACAAAACCGTTTAAGATGATGTCGATTAGAAAGTTATAAATAAACCTAATTGATAAAATCATCTAGCTAGTATGTAATCCTTATTTAAACAGATAGTGAGATATTAATAATGATGCAACAAGGAATAGATATTAATGAGGTCATACGGAGGGCTTTACATAAACGTAAAATGTAGACAATTATGAATAAGTGTTACCTCTGTTATGATTGAAATTTGTTACAGTGCAGAGAATTTGATCAAAGTTGATTCAGTCTCAAACATGTGCTTCTTGTTTATTTTATTATGATAAATTTGCCTTCAAATTTTCATTCCCCCTGAAATTAAATCTTACACCCAGATTTTCAGCCCAAGGGGTAAGTTTACCCTTATAAAAAAATATCAGTGGGAACAAAATTTTTCAGTCATTGCATGGTGGCCAGTTCACCTTCACATGTGTTTCCTGGCTGTAATCAACACAAATGGCTGCTTTTCCACATAGACTGTTAGCCCATTGAAGGAATATGAATGATGCTTATTACATCGACTTTTATCAAATGTCACAAAGAATGTTGGCCGGTCTGGGGTTCAAACTCACAACCCCTGGATTGACAGTCAGCATCTCTACCCAGGCTCAGAGACAGGGGTATCAAAGGATATGTCTTACTAACAATGTTGCATGCATTTTGGGTAAATATGTTTATTGTTCCATATTTGTCACTTTTGTTCGATGTTTGTTGGTCGACTTTGAATTGTTCTTTGTATTCATACTATCTTCGATGATGGGAGGAAATAAAGATATAATGAAAACAAGAGGGCCATGATGGCCCTAGTTCGCTCACCTGAATTATGCAATGTACTGCAATGCAAAACACATCAAGACAATTATTCTGAATGCAACCTCCAGTGTTAACAAGATTTTCCTTCGTTTAGCCTAGTGATCTATATCTTTTTACCTGATATGACCCATATTCCAACATGGACTAGATATCATCCAGACAACATTCAACTTATTCAAAGTAAAATTGTTTAAACAATATTTTCCTTTATTGACCGAGTTTCTGACCCAATATGACCCATATTCGAACTTGACCTAGATATAATTCAGACAAACATTCAAGCTGCTGAAGCAAAGAATGCAGCCTCAAAAGTGTTAACAAGACTTTCCTACAATTTGGCCTAGTGACCTAATGTTTGACCCTACATGACCCATATTCGAACGTGGCTTAGATATCATTTAGATAAACATTCTGATAAAGTTTCAACATGCTCAAGTTGAAAATGTGGCCTCTAAAGCGTTAAAGTGCCTCTTAGGGGTAAGTGCTGATCAAAGTTAAATTACTGTCTGAAAATTATCGGAGAAATGCATTTAACTTATGACATGAAACAGAAATTTAGTTGGAAGGGATTGTAAAATATATATAAGAAGCAAAGACGATAACAAGAGGGCCATGATGGCCCTGGATCGCTCACCTGATCTATAGGATTCATAATATGAAGCATGTAGATTTTAAGGTATAGTATTTCTCTTAACTGTAATAGATGTCCCGTTTTCTGATGCTGCAGCAACCAAAGTTCTACTTGAAATTAAATTCTTTGAACAATTTTGAAAAGGGACCACCTTAGGACCATTTCTGTGAAGTTATTTTGAAATCTGGCCAGTACTTTTGGACAAGAAGATTTTAAAGTTTTAACAATGCACATATAAGGAAAACAAGCCCCACCCCCTTGCGGCCATGTTTTTCAACATATCGGAAACATTTGAACAAGCTTGGTAGGGGGTGCCCTAAGGAACATTTGTGCAAAATAATTTTCAAATCGGGCCAGCACATTTGGACAAGAAGATTTTTTAAGATTTGGCACTTTTCCCCTTTTCTGATGCCGCAACAGCCAAAGTTCTACTTGGAATTAAATTCTTTGAACAACTTTGAAAGGGGATTACCTAAGGACCATTTCTGTGAAATTATTTTGAAATCTGGCCAGTACTTTTGAACAAGAAGATTTTTTAAAGTTTTAACAATGCACATATAAGGAAAACAAGCCCCGCCCCCTTGCGGCCATGTTTTTCAACGGATGTGAAATATTTGAACAATGTTGGTAGAGGGTGCCCTAAGGAACATTTGTGCAAAATAATTTTCAAATCGGGCCAGCACATTTGGACAAGAAGATTTTTTAAGATTTGGCAATTTTCCCCTTTTCTGATTCTTTGAACAACTTTGAAAGGGGACCACCTAAGGACCATTCCTGTGAAGTTATTTTGAAATCTGTCCATTGATTTAGTAGAAGAAGTCATTTGTAGGAAATTGTTAACAGACGGACGGACGGACAGACAACGACGACGACGGACATTCAGTGATCACAAAAGCTCACCTTGCACTTCGTGCATAGGTGAGCTAAAAAAGGGGCACTTATATATATGCCTTCGAGAACATTCTGATTTGGATGAAGGGGAAAATAAAGTGACATGTTTTGGGGATGTATTGCGTATGGGGATTGAAGCATTTGTACCTTTATATAGAAATATCAACTCGCAAAAAAATATCGAGATATCAAGATTAATCATAACAGTAAAATGGCCTGTGATTGCAAAGATTTTTCCAGATAGTCAGTGGATCAAGTCGACCATGCAACTTTCATACGTCTATACGGACGAGTTGGAGAGATCACAGTCAACAGACAAGAAAGAGTCTAAAAATCTATTTTAAAACCCTTTCCCTGATACGACAATTCTGCAGCAGACGACTTTGAACATATTTTGTCAAATAATAGAAATTCTCTGTAATTGAATGGATAACCTATGACTAAAAGTGGAAAATATTGTGACAAAAGGAGAAATTGCACGTTTTGTGCAATTTCTTCTTTTGTTACTATGTTTTTAACAAGAGCTGTCGGAGGACAGCCCGCTCGACTATTCCACCGCTTATTTAAGTTACTGAGATTATGGACTCTAATGTAGTTGCATGCAAAACATTAACCACAATTTCTTAGTGGGTGATAATTTGCATTATATGCAGGATAGTGTTATATAACATGATTATTTTCATAGGTGTGATGGTTAGAAAGGGTTGTATAACCTTTCAATGCAATGCATCAAGTAGTTACTAAGATATGGACTCTTAATGTAGTTTCACGCAAACCTTTAACCATAATTTCTAAGTTAAAAAAAGGGCAACAATTTGCACCATATACAGGATAGAGTTATCTTAATTGTGTTTATAGTTGTGCAATTGGGAAAGGTTGTATAAAGTTTCAATACAATTTTTCAAGTTGTAACTGAGATTACACTCTAAATGTAGTTGCAAAACTTTAACCAGAATTTCTAAGTCCAAAAAGGTCCATAACTTGCATAAAATGCTGGATAGAGTAATCATACGTGATTGTTTACATAGATGTGATGGTTGGTAAGGGCTGTATAAAGTTTCAATGCAATGCATCAAGTAGTTACTAAGAGATGGTCTCTTTATGTAGTTGCATGCAAAACTTTAACCAGAATTTCTAAGTCCAAAAAGGCCATAACTTGCATACAATGCAGGATAGAGTTATCATACTTGATAATCTACACAGGTGTGATAGTTGGGTAGGGTTGTAGAAAGTTTCAATGCAATGCATCAAGTATTTACTGAGACGTGGACTCTTAATTTAGTTGCACGCAAAACTTTAACCAGAATTTCTAAGTAAAAAAGAGGCCATAACTTGCATAAAATGCAGCATAGAGCTATCATACTTGATAATCTACACAGGTGTAATAGTTGGGTAGGGTTGTAGAAAGTTTCAATGCAATGCATCAAGTAAATACTGAGATATGGACCTTTAACCAGAATTTCTAAGTAAAAAAAGTGCCATAACTTGCATAAAATGCAGGATAGAGTTATCTAACTTGATAATCTACATAGGTGTGATAGTTGGGTAGGGTTGTATAAAGGTTCAATGCAATGCATCAAGTATATACTGAGATATGGACTCTTAATTTAGTTGCACGCAAAACTTTAACCAGAATTTCTAAGTAAAAAAAGGGCCATAACTTGCATAAAATGCAGGATAGAGTTATCTTACTTGATAATCTACACAGGTGGGATAGTTGGGTAGGGTTGTAGAAAGTTGCAATGCAATGCATCGAGTAAATACTGAGATATGGACTCTTACTTTAGTTGCACGCAAAACTTTAACCAGAATTTCTAAGTAAAAAAGGGCCATAACTTGCATAAAATGCAGGACAGAGTTATCTAACTTGATAATCTACATTGGTGTGATAGTTTGGTAGGGTTGTAGAAAGTTTCAATGCAATACATGTAGTATTTTAGAACTTGCATGCAAAACCTTAACCAAAGAGTGACGTGGACGCCGACGCCAGGGTGAGTAGTATAGCTCTCATATTCTTCGAATAGTCGAGCTAAAAAGCCGTCTGCTGCAGAGGAGTCAGAAAGTGTCTATATGAGGGAAAGGGTTAAGTGATTGCCAAATCACATGTTTATACAATTTCTTATCATGTAGCCTGTGTAAGCATGCCACCTTTAACCCTTTCCCTCATATAGACGCTTTCTGATGCCTCTGCAGCAGACAGCTTTTTCTAAATAAATCAAGCATGCATCTGTGTTTCTTGAACAGCACAAAGAAACTGGGACAGGCAACAAAGACCGACGCTTGCATAGCTAATTAGGTCACGTGACCCTCAGGATCACAGATAATCTGACCCCTGAGGGTTCATAAACCTAGAAGATAATCAGGAAGTATTCTCACATAACAAGTGTAACTTCTTTATTTAAAGAACTTAACTGGATGCCAGTAAATATAAGGATTCAGTATCATAAACTATTACTTGTCTATAAATGCTTAAATTCCCAGGCACCTGAATATTTGTCAAATGGACTTGTATACGTAAGAGATAATAACCCATACAGTATAAAGAATGTTGTAAATGGAAATTTATATGTCAAAAAATCAAAGACAGAGCTTTACAAACATTCTTTTCATTATTCTGGGTCACTTTTATGGAACAATCTGCCTACCGAAATTAGGTCATCACCAAGTCTATACAGCTTCAAAAATAATCTAAACAATTATCTTCTGAAACTTAATTCTTTGGAAATAAACTGTTTGATTGACGAATGATTGTAAGTATTTCAATAGAAAAGTTTTTGTCATTGCATTTATAAACATTATGTGAATGCTCGTTTTATATTTTAATGTTTAATTACATTGTTGAATTTCATGTTCATTGTATGATTGTTGAGGGCCACAGGGAGGGTGACCAACCTGCACATCAAGTATGAAGTTCCTGGGCCCAAGCAAAAACAATTTTTCAGCTCATTGTCACTGTGACCTTTCAGCTAAAGGTCACTGTGACTTTACTTTAGACGTACTGACCTCAAAATCAATAGGGGTCTTCTACTGGGCATGGCCAACTTGCATACCAAGTATGGAGTTCCTCGACCAAAGTGTTCTTCAGTTATTGAGCGGAAACCATTTTTTACCTCACAAGGTCACCGTGACCTTGACCTTCTGACATCAAAATCAATAGGGGTCAGCTACTGGTCATGACTAACCTGCATACCAAGTATGAAGTTCCTACGCCCAAGCGTTCTTCAGTTATTGAGCGGAAACAAGTGTGACAGACGGAAGGACGGACGGAATGGGCAAAAAACAATATGTCACCCCCATGTATGGGGGAGACGTAATTAACACTGAAACTACCCAAATGCTGCATTTGTGCTAACGAGGCCCATTTGAGTAAATCCTCACGTGCTATAACGTATTTATTCCCCATAGGCTCTCCTAAATTTCAATCAGGGTTCAAATCAGTTACATTTTGTGAAATTAGACTATTTCATTTGGATTATAAGGTTTTTTTTATGAAGGTTTGTTTTAGCTAGGTAAAAACGAAAAAAACACCGCTATATAGTAAATTTTATCTGCAGCATTTCATACTTTTACATTAAACCAGTCCAATGCATTGAAATTAACCATATTTTAGGATTTCTTACACAGGTGTCAAAATTGTAAAATTTTCCATATACCCCTGTGCGCTCAGTGCAGTAAAACTGATAAGCCAGTATACACTGCAGGATGCTTATAAGGCCATTGTTCTGTGAAGTAATGGGTTCAGCAATTTCTCCTTTTGCCACAGTGTTTTTAACTCTATTCAATAGTTACGAATTCATTTACTGACTTTATCTTAACCCTGCACAAGTTGACATTTTGCTGATAAGTTTTGATATTTTATTATACTGTTCTGTCACATTTAGAGAAATATTTGTCTTTAAGCAAGGGAAGCCACCTTATATGGACAAAAACCTGTATTTTAGTACGAGTCATTTTCTTTTACGTATTACGTATTAAGTTTTTTACTAATTTGGCTTATTTAAGTTATCTACTGCACTCAAGTAAGGGCCGGGATGTTGTGCAATCTCTGTAGAAAGAAAGCAAAAGCTTGTTAAGAAATTGCACTTGAAAAGTTTTCTTTCAAGGCTCTATTGCAATCATTACATTTAGCTGCCAAAGTGGTCCAAAGATTGGCTTCCTATAGTTAATATGTGATTTATTTACCTCATTTTACTTGAACATTTGCAAAACATCTGCATTTTACGCAGAGATAGACTACCAAAAGTCACTGTTGTTGCTATGGCTACCCGAGTAAACATTTACTCCCAGATTTAAGAAGTAGAAAAGTGTTGGTACGCGATTTATTAAGACTGATCGTGTTATTATTACTAGTCAGTGACGTCTGTTATTTTATTGGATGGATCTTGTTATTATTACTAGTCAGTGACATCAGCTATTTTATTGGATTGATCATGTTATTATTACTAGTCAGTGACGTCTGCTATTTTATTGGATGGATTATGTTATTATTACTAGTCAGTGACGTCTGTTATTTTATTGGATGGATTATGTTATTATTACTAGTCAGTGACGTCTGCTATTTTATTGGATGGATTATGTTATTATTACTAGTCAGTGACGTCTGTTATTTTATTGGATGGATTATGTTATTATTACTAGTCAGTGACGTCTGCTATTTTATTGGATTGATCGTGTTATTATTACTAGTCAGTGACGTCTGCTATTTTATTGGATGGATCATGTTATTATTACCTGTCAGTGACATCTGCTATTTTATTGGATTGATCGTGTTATTATTACTAGTCAGTGATGTCTGTTATTTTATTGGATGGATCGTGTTATTATTCCTATTCAGTGACGTCTGCTATTTGTCAACTAGTCATGCTTCTCTGACCATTTAGGTAATTGTAGGTCTGAATCGAAAAGATTACAAGGTTCAGTTTCTAAGATATATTATACTTTCTTTTTTCAGTCTTTTGCTACAAACATAAACATATAAAGAATAAATTAATTCTGCTATACATGTATCTTTGTGCAAGTAAAGTAAGCAATCTTTGTTCATCAAGATGGCAAGAAAGAAACAACTGCCTCTGTGTTCACCACAGGCTAGATGCATAAGGTCTGGTAGCACCACATCTTCAAGAGCAGCCATACAAGTGAAGGCCAAGGCAGAAGCAGCTAGGGTAAAAAGAGATTTTATGGAAAATTAAACATGGGTAAAGAAACAAAAGGCAGCTTGGAAAGAAAGTAATCACAGGAGAGGCCCATGAATGGACAATGGTCAATGAGTGTTATGATGACCAAAGTATTATAAGTAATCACATCACAACAGAGGCCCATGAATGGAAAATGGTCAATGAGTGTTATGATGACCAAAGTATTATAAGTAATCACAGAAGAAGCCCATGAATGAACAATGGTCAATGAGTGTTATGATGACCAAAGTATTATTAGTAATCAAAGCAGAGGCCCATAAATGGACAATGGTCAATGAGTATTATGATAAAAATATTATTAGTAATCAAAGCAGAGGCCCATAAATGGACAATGGTCAATGAGTATTATGATAAAAGTATTATTAGTAATCAAAGCAGAGGCCCATAAATGGACAATGGTCAATGAGTGTTATGATGATGATCAAAGAATTGTAAGTAATCATGAGCTTCAGAAGATAATTGAGAGATCAGGAGATCAGGAGATATGATAAAAATCTTATTAACATTATTAAGAGATCTAAACATGAAGGAACGTTTCTGCAAAAATGTTGATTGAAGTGGTGATTTTCTATTACAAAATGATTAATATTCCCACTGAATTGTTACGATCACGATACCCTTTGATGTCAAAACTGACTTTCATCAATGACATGTCAGAAAACAACAGACCATGGAAATGCAGCTTTCTGCATTAACACAGGAAACATGTGCCCTGGAGAAAGTATGGGAAAGGCTGGATGAGCATTAATGTTCATCTGAAATGACTGAAGGGCCACTTAATTGAAAATTTCCAAATTTCCGAAACTTTCAAAAAATAATTATGAAAGAAAATATTCAAGTCATTGGTTATACATGTATTTTATTCAAGGATGGAATCATGTATAACTTATGTTAACATCTTTCAGTCTAATACTATCATCCATACTTCCAGTGGTTTATAACAATCAATAAACTCAAAATACTGTTAAAACTAGAACTATCACTGAAGATGATAAATACCCCCTAAACAGCACCTTGACCTACACCATAACTTAATAAGTAAAAGGGCCATAACTCTGTTAAATAACATGCAATTGTAACCCCTTTAGAATATGCACATCTCCTCTTGGTATAGAATGAATGAATGTATATTGTTTTATGGCGCATCGACAGCTAAGGTCATTTAGCGCGCAATTAAATTTAATTATTCATGATCCCTGGGTAAACAAACCAGTACTAGGCTAGAAAATGTGCCTTGCCCAAGGGCACTCCACCATGACCGTAGTGCCGCGACTGGGGATCGAACCCGGGACACCCGGTTTCGAAATCCCCGACGCCAACCACTCGACCACAGCGGATTCCTCTTGGTATAGAAGCTTCATGTAAAATTTTATTGAATTCCACCCAGTGGTTTGTAAGAAATAGGCCGGACAAAATATGGCTTCCGACCGACCGACCGACAGACAGACAGACAGCCCGACACAGGGACTCCTATATACCCCCTCTTCTTCAAAGGGGGTATAATAATTTTAGCTATTACAATCTACACATACAAAATGCTGAATCAATATTTTCCAATATCTAATAAACAACAAGGCCAAGATGGCCCCTAAAAATCAATCACCTTAGGAACCTAAGGGTTGATCTAGATTTTATATCGTAGGTATGTGGGAAAGGATTTATTTATTTTGTTGGGGTTTGACGACGTTTCAACATAATTTCAATTATATCACGGTGACAGTTCACTCATTCATGATCCCTTGATAAACAAACCAGTTTTAGGTTTGGAAATGTGCCTTGCCCAAGGCACTCCACCATGACCACAGTGCCACGGCGGATTATTGGGAAAGGGTTGAATTGCTTGTTGCAGGAAATGGTGCTATATATGGTAAAGAGTTTACTGTAGTGCCTACCTTGCCACAGTGGGCCCATAAATAGTCCGAATATTGTCTGTGTGTGTAGAGTTGGCTGGGGTTCGTACATCAGCCATTCCATCACCATGCTGAAAATAGTTACATTTTACCCTCATATGACAATTCCGCAGCAGACGACTTTGAACATATTAAAGACAGAAATAGAAAATCTCTATAATTGAATGGATAACATATGACTAAAAGTGGAAAACATTGTGTCAAAAGGAGAAAATGCTCGTTTTGAGCAATTTCTTCTTATGTCACTATGTTTTCAAAAAGCTGTCTGCTGCAGAGGCGTCAGAAAGCGTCTATATGAGGGAAAGGGTTAACAGCATAAAGAGTTGTCTGGAATTGATTATATACATATGGGCCACTCTATGAGAAAACCTCTGATAGTGACATTATTTTTTCGATTTTGGGATTTTTACATGTTCATATAGTCCAACCTGTCTTTTTTGTTTGATTTATATGTGGACTTCGTATGACAAATGTTGACGCCGTAATGGACGTCAAAAATAGACTTGTGTTACTAATTGCTGGAATGACGTCAACGTCATTTTCATGATTTATGTTCGATGATCAAACAATTTAGTCATTTACAGCAATAACTTCACCTGTAAAGCAGTGCTACATCGAATGGTGGTGCAATTTAAAGCACGGTGTTTTGAACAAGATGTTAGGGTCGTGCTGAAATACAAGTACATGTATGCCATGGAGTCTTATTTCCTGTGCTACAACGAACAATAATTCTACGCATCACCATGATTATTTGAATGCCGCCGGGTGCATCGATTGTTTACAAACTTAGAAACAAATCCGGAAAATATATTCAATCTAGATCTACTATATCGAAGGAAATGAATTGCATGTATTTTCTTAAAGTGATTGTTTAGCGAGGTCTTATTTCAAATTTATCCAATTTCCCCAAACCGCTGTGGTTTGTGATTATAGCGACCTCATAAAGATCTGAGATCAGTTTCCAAGTTCCTTTCGGTGCACTACCAATTCTCTATTGACAATAGTCAAACCCACTCTTTAGTAATCTTGGGGGGGGGACATGGCAGTTGGGATAAATAGATAACAACATGTTCAGGTGTGTTTTTGTCAAATAAAACATTCGGATCTGCATTATTCTGTATTTATGACAGCTGGGATAAATAGATAACAACATGTTCAGGTGTGTTTTTGTCAAATAAAACATTCGGATCTGCATTATTCTGTATTCATGACAGCTGGGATAAATAGATAACAACATGTTCAGGTGTGTTTTTGTCAAATAAAACATTCAGATCTGCAATATTCTGCATTTATGACGTCTGAGATAACTAGATAAGACACACGTCGATGTGTCATGCAATACCAAACCGACATACAGAGGTTTTCAATCAATACCGATTTCATTTATATTTCATACTTAAGTTTTTAACATTTCTTTCAAACAATCTCTCAGGAAGAATATAAAACCGCATGGATGTGCGCGATCCTGACCAGACTGAACAAATGCATAAGCTTATCAGGATTTCATTAGTCACAAATTCATGAAGATGATATTACTATTTATATATAATACTAGAATGGAGTGCTCCGCTGAGCATGTGTGTCACCTGCACCTGCTCATTGAAAGTGTGACGGACAGACAGACAGACAGACGAACAGACAGACGCCGGACAAAACAAGAGGGCCAAGATGACCCTAAATCGATCACCTGATTGATAGTAAATTAGTAGAAATATCTGGGAAAAAGATCAAGGAGTGCAATTAGAACTTCAAGGAGTGAACACTTCTCAAGAAACAGCTTATAAGTAAAGGTCATTTATATCTTGAAATCTAACAAGAACTTCAATTAGAAATGAATTATTAAGTTTTTGTCATTTTGCACCTTTCTTGATCTGTTTTTAATATAAACTAATATGGCTTGAACAGTTTTTTTAGAGGGGCATTTAAGGATTCTTTCTACTGAATTATCTTGGAGTCTGACAAGCAGATTATGGAGGAAAAGGATTTTAAAGTTTGGTCGTTTTACTCATGTTCTGATACATGTATGGTGAGTGTAAGGAACGACAACTCTGCGAAGGAGATTGCCCTTGCATAATACTCTGCCAAGTGTTACCTCCCTTAGACCATAAATCTAATAACCATATGTCATTTGAAGCAAAACGTTTAATTACTCCTTTTCTGAATGCCTTTCAACAAATCAATATGGCTTGACAAAGTATGTAGATGATCAATGAAAGAACATTTCTACAAAACTATCTTTAAATCAGACAAGCACTTTTATAAGGATGCTTTATTTTGCCCCTTTTTTGATGCCGCCTGACTGCCATGTTTTTCGACCAATCAGTATGGCTTGAACAATTTTTATAGAGGGTCACCCAAGGAACATTTCTACCAAATTATATTTGAATCTGACAGGCAGATTCGGAGGAGAAGATTTTTAAAGTTTGGACATTTTGTCCCCTTTCTGATGCCGCAGCAACCAAAGTTCTCAATGGAATTTAAATCTTTGAACAACTTTGAAAGAGGCCAACCAGAGGAACAGTCCTGTGATGTTTCACGAAAATTGTCCTTGGAGTTTAGGAGGAGTTGATGTTTAAAGCTAAAAGTTAACACCAGACGGACGACGGACAAAAGGTGATCAGAATAGCTCACCTTCAGCCTTCGGCTAAGGTGATCTAAAAAGAAGCAATCCCTAAGTGCCTACCATGCTACGCAAGGTGACACAACTAGAAATACTGTGAGCAAAGCTCACTAAAGAATACCCCCCGCTCCCCTCCCAAAGCATCGGATACATTGGTAAAGTTTCTACTTTGCTTATCTTCCCTTGGAAGAATCTGAGGAGAAAAATCTTCCTTCATGCATATCTACATATAATGTGTAGCCTTCATATACAGTTTGACTCAGTAGTGCTTACAAGAAATGTAGAGGTATGTGCACAGGAGTCCCTCGCAGGCAACCTCTAAGTTGAATTATCTGCCCTTGGAAGAATCCGAGGCGTATGATCTTCCTTCATGCATATCTACATATGATGTGTAACCTTCATGTAAAGTTTGAACCAAATCCATTGAGCCGTTTAGGAGGAGTAGTGCTTACAAGAAATGTGGAGGTATGTGCACAGGAGTCCCTCGCAGGTAACCTCTAAGTTGAATTATCTGCCCTTGGAAGAATCCGATACATATGATCTTCCTTCATGCATATCTACATATGATGTGTAACCTTCATGTAAAGTTTGACCCAAATCCATTGAGCCATTTAGGAGGAGTAGTGCTTACAAGAGATGTGGAGGTATGTGCACAGGAGTCCCTCGCAGGTAACCTCTAAGTTGAATTATCTGCCCTTGGAAGAATCCGAGGCGTATGATCTTCCTTCATGCATATCTACATATGATGTGTAACCTTCATGTAAAGTTTGAACCAAATCCATTGAGCCGTTTAGGAGGAGTAGTGCTTACAAGAAATGTGGAGGTATGTGCACAGGAGTCCCTCGCAGGTAACCTCTAAGTTAAATTATCTGCCCTTGGAAGAATCCGAGGCGTATGATCTTCCTTCATGCATATCTACATATGATGTGTAACCTTCATGTAAAGTTTGAACCAAATCCATTGAGACGTTTAGGAGGAGTAGTGCTTACAAGAAATGTGGAGGTATGTGCACAGGAGTCCCTCGCAGGTAACCTCTAAGTTGAATTATCTGCCCTTGGAAGAATCCGAGGCATATGATCTTCCTTTATGCATATCTACATATGATGTGTAACCTTCATGTAAAGTTTGACCCAAATCCATTGAGCCGTTTAGGAGGAGTAGTGCTTACAAGAAATGTGGAGGTATGTGCACAGGAGTCCCTCGCAGGTAACCTCTAAGTTGAATTATCTGCCCTTGGAAGAATCCGAGGCATATGATCTTCCTTCATGCATATCTACATATGATGTGTAACCTTCATGTAAAGTTTGAACCAAATCCATTGAGCCGTTTAGGAGGAGTAGTGCTTACAAGAAATGTGGAGGTATGTGCACAGGAGTCCCTCGCAGATAACCTCTAAGTTAAATTATCTCCCCTTGGAAGAGTCCGAGGCGTGTGATCTTCCTTCATGCATATCTACATATGATGTGTAACCTTCATGTAAAGTTTGAACCAAATCCATTGAGCCGTTTAGGAGGAGTAGTGCTTACAAGAAATGTGGACATACGGACGGACAGACAGACGGACAGACGGACAGACGGACAGACGGACGGACAGACAGGGTGATTCCTATATACCCCCCCAAACTTTGTTTGCCGGGGGGTATAAGGACAGACAGGGTGATTCCTATATACCCCCCCAAACTTTGTTTGCCGGGGGGTATAATAATGTCCTATGCCATGTAGCATGTAACACCTTGATTTGGATGCAGAATAAACTAGAAATACTGTGAGCAAAGCTCACTAAAGAATACCCCCCGCTCCCCTCCCAAAGCATCGGATACATTGGTAAAGTTTCTACTTTGCTTATCTTCCCTTGGAAGAATCTGAGGAGAAAAATCTTCCTTCATGCATATCTACATATAATGTGTAGCCTTCATATACAGTTTGACTCAGTAGTGCTTACAAGAAATGTAGAGGTATGTGCACAGGAGTCCCTCGCAGGCAACCTCTAAGTTGAATTATCTGCCCTTGGAAGAATCCGAGGCGTATGATCTTCCTTCATGCATATCTACATATGATGTGTAACCTTCATGTAAAGTTTGAACCAAATCCATTGAGCCGTTTAGGAGGAGTAGTGCTTACAAGAAATGTGGAGGTATGTGCACAGGAGTCCCTCGCAGGTAACCTCTAAGTTGAATTATCTGCCCTTGGAAGAATCCGAGGCGTATGATCTTCCTTCATGTATATCTACATATGATGTGTAACCTTCATGTAAAGTTTGAACCAAATCCATTGAGCCGTTTAGGAGGAGTAGTGCTTACAAGAAATGTGGAGGTATGTGCACAGGAGTCCCTCGCAGGTAACCTCTAAGTTAAACTAGAAATACTGTGAGCAAAGCTCACTGAAGAATACCCCCCGCTCCCCTCCCAAAGCATCGGATACAATGGTAAAGTTTCTAAGTTGAATTATCTCCCCTTGGAAGAATCTGAGGCGTATGATCTTCCATTTATGCATATCTACATATGATGTGTAACCTTCATGTAAAGTTTGAACCAAATCCATTGAGCCGTTTAGGAGGAGTAGTGCTTACAAGAAATGTGGAGGTATGTGCACAGGAGTCCCTCGCAGGTAACCCCTAAGTTGAGTTATCTTCCCTTGGCAGAATCTGAGGCATATGATCTTCCTTCATGCATATCTACATATGATGTGTAACCTTCATGTAAAGTTTGAACCAAATCCATTGAGCCGTTTAGGAGGAGTAGTGCTTACAAGAAATGTGGAGGTATGTGCACAGGAGTCCCTCGCAGGTAACCTCTAAGTTGAGTTATCTCCCCTTGGAAGAATCCGAGGCGTATGGTCTTCCTTCATGCATATCTACATATGATGTGTAACCTTCATGTAAAGTTTGAACCAAATCCATTGAGCCGTTTAGGAGGAGTAGTGCTTACAAGAAATGTGGAGGTATGTGCACAGGAGTCCCTCGCAGGTAACCTCTAAGTTGAATTATCTGCCCTTGGAAGAATCCGAGGTGTATGATCTTCCTTCATGCATATCTACATATGATGTATAACCTTGATGTAAAGTTTGAACCAAATCCATTGAGCCGTTTAGGAGGAGTAGTGCTTACAAGAAATGTGGAGGTATGTGCACATGAGTCCCTCGCCGCAGGTAACCTCTAAGTTGAATTATCTCCCCTTAGAAGAATCTTCATGCATTTCTACATATGATGTGTAACCTTGATGTAAAGTTTGAACCAAATCCATTGAGCCGTTTAGGAGGAGTAGTGCTTACAAGAAATGTGGAGGTATGTGCACATGAGTCCCTCGCCGCAGGTAACCTCTAAGTTGAATTATCTCCCCTTAGAAGAATCTTCATGCATATCTACATATGATGTGTAACCTTGATGTAAAGTTTGAACCAGATCCATTGAGCCGTTTTGGAGGAGTAGTGCTTACAAGAAATGTGGAGGTATGTGCACAGGAGTCCCTCGCAGGTAACCTCTAAGTTGAATTATCTGCCCTTGGAAGAATCCGAGGCGTATGATCTTCCTTCATGCATATCTACATATGATGTGTAACCTTCATGTAAAGTTTGAACCAAATCCATTGAGCCGTTTAGGAGGAGTAGTGCTTACAAGAAATGTGGAGGTATGTGCACAGGAGTCCCTCGCAGGTAACCTCTAAGTTGAATTATCTGCCCTTGGAAGAATCCGAGGCGTATGATCTTCCTTCATGCATATCTACATATGATGTGTAACCTTCATGTAAAGTTTGAACCAAATCCATTGAGCCGTTTAGGAGGAGTAGTGCTTACAAGAAATGTGGAGGTATGTGCACAGGAGTCCCTCGCAGATAACCTCTAAGTTAAATTATCTCCCCTTGGAAGAGTCCGAGGCGTGTGATCTTCCTTCATGCATATCTACATATGATGTGTAACCTTCATGTAAAGTTTGAACCAAATCCATTGAGCCGTTTAGGAGGAGTAGTGCTTACAAGAAATGTGGACATACGGACAGACAGACGGACGGACAGACAGGGTGATTCCTATATACCCCCCCAAACTTTGTTTGCCCCTATATACCCCCCCAAACTTTGTTTGCCGGGGGGTATAATTATCTGCCCTTGGAAGAATCCGAGGCGTATGATCTTCCTTCATGCATATCTACATATGATGTGTAACCTTCATGTAAAGTTTGACCCAAATCCATTGAGCCGTTTAGGAGGAGTAGTGCTTACAAGAAATGTGGAGGTATGTGCACAGGAGTCCCTCGCAGGTAACCTCTAAGTTGAATTATCTGCCCTTGGAAGAATCCGAGGCATATGATCTTCCTTCATGCATATCTACATATGATGTGTAACCTTCATGTAAAGTTTGAACCAAATCCATTGAGCCGTTTAGGAGGAGTAGTGCTTACAAGAAATGTGGAGGTATGTGCACAGGAGTCCCTCGCAGATAACCTCTAAGTTAAATTATCTCCCCTTGGAAGAGTCCGAGGCGTGTGATCTTCCTTCATGCATATCTACATATGATGTGTAACCTTCATGTAAAGTTTGAACCAAATCCATTGAGCCGTTTAGGAGGAGTAGTGCTTACAAGAAATGTGGAGGTATGTGCACAGGAGTCCCTCGCAGATAACCTCTAAGTTAAATTATCTCCCCTTGGAAGAGTCCGAGGCCCTCTAAGTTAAATTATCTCCCCTTGGAAGAGTCCGAGGCGTGTGATCTTCCTTCATGCATATCTACATATGATGTGTAACCTTCATGTAAAGTTTGAACCAAATCCATTGAGCCGTTTAGGAGGAGTAGTGCTTACAAGAAATGTGGAGGTATGTGCACAGGAGTCCCTCGCAGATAACCTCTAAGTTAAATTATCTCCCCTTGGAAGAGTCCGAGGCGTGTGATCTTCCTTCATGCATATCTACATATGATGTGTAACCTTCATGTAAAGTTTGAACCAAATCCATTGAGCCGTTTAGGAGGAGTAGTGCTTACAAGAAATGTGGACATACGGACAGACAGACAGACAGACGGACAGACGGACGGACAGACAGGGTGATTCCTATATACCCCCCCAAACTTTGTTTGCCGGGGGGTATAAGACGGACGGACAGACAGGGTGATTCCTATATACCCCCCCAAACTTTGTTTGCCGGGGGGTATAATAACAACCACCAGGCAGATCTTTCACTATGTTGGCATCATGTCAATAGTGTACATCACCACTGCATGGCGGCATGACATTGTATTGAAAAGAAAAAAAATACCCTTTACATTTACAGACAGTCAGTTACCAAGAATGAATAATGGGTTGAATATTGCTAGAAAAAACTCATAGTAAAAACTACATGTTTTCACCGTATTAACAGAAGTATCGTTGAAAGTACAATTATCCAACATGAATCACAGGATACAGCATAAACCTAACAACTGGTAAAGATCCTTTCATCAAACTGCGTTTTCCCCATGGTTTAAGAAATATCTAGAATCATTGTTGCTTCAGGTGATCATTAGATTACAACATAAACAATGATTCCAATATTCTTCTTGACATCTTATACAAACCATTTTGATATAAGATCCATTTCTCCATGATCTCAATCCATGTCAAAATCTAGATAGCCACTGAATTAGCAGAATCACTGGTTATACTATCACTATATATGGTTTTGCAACTGAGTGATGTATGTAAATCTCCTAGGTCAGCCTCCTGCAAGTGCAACACCCGTTGAGAAATTATTTCATGATAAATTTTAACTAGAAATACTGTGAGCAAAGCTCACTGAAGAATACCCCCCGCTCTCCCAAAGCATCGGAAACAATGGTAAAGTTTCTACTTTGCTTATCTTCCTTTGGAAGAATCCGAGGAGAAAAATCTTCCTTCATGCATATCTACATATGATGTGTAGCCTTCATATACAGTTTGAATCAGATCAACTGAGCCCTTTAGGAGGGGTAGTGCTTACAAGAAATGTGGAGGTATGTGCACAGGAGTCCCTCGCAGGTAACCTCTAAGTTATATTATCTCCCCTTGGAAGAATCTGAGGTGTATGATCTTCCTTCATGCATATCTACATATGATGTGTAACCTTCATGTAAAGTTTGAACCAAATCCATTGAGCCGTTTAGGAGGAATAGAGCTTACAAGAAATGTGGAGGTATGTGCACAGGAGTCCCTCGCGGGTAACCTCTAAGTTGAATTATCTGCCCTTGGAAAAATCTGAGGTGTATGATCTTCCTTCATGCATATCTACATATGATGTGTAACCTTCATGTAAAGTTTGAACCAAATCCATTGAGCCGTTTAGGAGGAGTAGTGCTTACAAGAAATGTGGAGGTATGTGCACAGGAGTCCCTCGCAGGTAACCTCTAAGTTGAATTATCTTCCCTTGGAAGAATCCGAGGCGTATGATCTTCCTTCATGCATATCTACATATGATGTGTAACCTTCATGTAAATCCTCCTTCATGCATATCTACATATGATATGTAACCTTCATGCAAAGTTTGAACCAAATCCATTGAGCCGTTTAGGAGGAGTAGTGCTTACAAGAAATGTGGATGGTATGTGCACAGGAGTCCCTCGCAGGTAACCTCTAAGTCGAATTATCTGCCCTTGGAAGAATCTGAGGTGTATGATCTTCCTTCATGCATATCTACATATGATGTGTAACCTTCATGTTAAGTTTGAACCAAATCCATTGAGCCGTTTAGGAGGAGTAGTGCTTACAAGAAATGTGGATGGTATGTGCACAGGAGTCCCTCGCAGGTAACCTCTAAGTCGAATTATCTGCCCTTGGAAGAATCTGAGGTGTATGATCTTCCTTCATGCATATCTACATATGATGTGTAACCTTCATGTTAAGTGTGAACCAAATCCATTGAGCCGTTTAGGAGGAGTAGTGCTTACAAGAAATGTGGAGGTATGTGCACAGGAGTCCCTCGCAGGTAACCTCTAAGTTGAATTATTTGCCCTTGGAAAAATCAGTGGCGTATGATCTTCCTTCATGCATATCTACATATGATGTGTAACCTTCATGTAAAGTTTGAACCAAATCCATTGAGCCGTTTAGGAGGAGTAGTGCATACAAGAAATGTGGACATACGGACAGACAGACGGATTGCGGGGGGTATAATAATTACAAACTAGAGGTTGTTTTTGGGAAAAACATATGTCTCCCCCAAGGGGTATTTGTCTGGCTGACTGTATTTTGTCAGTTAGTGATTTATTTTAAAAAAGGGCAATAACTCATCCAAAAGTAGGTCAAATTAAACGCCCTCGTAATATGCGCAACAAGACATTGTAACGATGACTCCTGTGAAGTTTCATAGAAATGTGGCAAAGGGGTTGTGAGATGAAGGCCGGACAAGAATGAAATGGCAATTTTAAAAAAAGGGCAATAACTCAACCAAAATTAGGTCAAATTAAACGCCCTAGTAATATGCGCAACTAGACGTTGTACCGATGACTCCTGTGAAGTTTCATAGAAATGTGGCCAAGGGGTTGTGAGATGAAGGCCAGACAAGAATGAAATGGCAATTTAAAAAAAGGGCAATAACTCATCCAAAAGTAGGTCAAATTAAACGCCCTCGTAATATGCGCAACAACACATTGTACCGATGACTCCTGTGAAGTTTCATAGAAATGAGGCAAAGGGGTTGTGAGATGAAGGCCGGACAAGAATGAAATGGCAATTTTAAAAAAAGGGCAATAACTCAACCAAAATTAGGTCAAATTAAACGCCCTAGTAATATGCGCAACTAGACGTTGTACCGATGACTCCTGTGAAGTTTCATAGAAATGTGGCAAAGGGGTTGTGAGATGAAGGCCGGACAAGAATGAAATGGCAATTTTAAAACAAGAGGGCCATGATGGCCCTGGAATCGCTCACCTGATTTTTTTTTTCACTTTAGCTATATAAGCCCCGCCATCTGGCGGGCATAGTTTCCAACCAATCAACTTGGCTTTAAGGAATCTGATAGAGGGTCACCCTAGGAACATTTCTACAAAATTATTTGAAAATCGGCCTGACACTTTTGAAGGAGAAGATTTTTTAAGTTTTCACTCATAATAGCAATAAAAGGCAAAATAGCCCCGCCCCCTGGCGGCCATGTTTTTTGACCAATCAACATGGCTTGAAGGAATCTGATAGAGGGTCATCCAAGGAACATTTCTACAAAATTATTTGAAAATCGGCCCGACACTTTTGGAGGAGAAGATTTTTTAAGTTTGCACTATAGCCATATAAGGCAAAAAAGCCCCGCCCCCCTGGCGGCCATGTTTTTCGACCAATCAACATGGCTTCAAGGAATCTGATAGAGAGTCACCCAAGGAACATTTCTACAAAAAAAGTTCAAAATCTGCCAACCAGTTAGGGAGAAGTAGAATTTTGAAGTTTTTTTCGTTTCGTTGCCATGGAAACCAGAATTCTGCATGGATCCCAAAAATTTGAAGGAATTCTGGTGAGGTCATTGAGAGGATGCTTTCTGTGAAGTTTCATCCCAATTGACCCACCGGTTACTGAGGAGAAGATGTTGAAGATTTTTTAAGTTTGCACTATAACCATAAAAGGCAAAATAGCCCCGCCCCCTGGCGGCCATGTTTTTGACCAATCAACATGGCTTGAAGGAATCTGATAGAGGGTCACCCAAGGAACATTTCTACAAATTTATTTGAAAATCGGCCTGACACTTTTGGAGAAGAAGATTTTTTAAGTTTGCACTATAGCCATATAAGGAAAAATAGCCCCGCCCCCCCTGGCGGCCATGTTTTTCGACCAATCAACATGGCTTGAAGGAATCTGAAAGTGGGTCACTTAAGGAACATTTCTACAAAATTATTTGAAAATTGGCCTGACACTTTCGGAGAAGAAGATTTTTTAAGTTTTCACTATAGCCATGTAAGGCAAAATAGCCCCGCCCCCCCTGGCGGCCATGTTTTTCAACCAATCAACATGGCTTGAAGGAATCTTATAGAGGGTCATCCAAGGAACATGTCTACAAAATTGTTTGAAAATCTGCCAACCAGTTTGGGAGAAGAAGAATTTTGAAGTTTTTTTCATTTCGTTGCCATGGAAACCAGAATTCTGCATGGATCCCAAAAATTTGAAGGAAATCTGGTGAGGTCATTGAGAGGATGCTTTCTGTGAAGTTTCATCACAATTGACCCACTGGTTACTGAGGAGAAGAAGTTGACGCACGACGGACGACGCACGACGCACGCCGCACGACGCACGATGGACGCCGGACGCCGGACAAAAGGCGATCACAATAACTCACCTTGAGCAAAGCTCAGGTGAGCTAAAAAGGGCAATAACTCATCCAAAAGTAGGTCAAATTAAACGCCCTCGTAATATGCGCAGCTAGACGTTGTACCGATGACTTCTGTGAAGTTTCATAGAAATGTGGCAAAGGGGTTGTGAGATGAAGACCGGACAAGAATGAAATGGCAATTTTAAAACAAGAGGGCCAAGATGGCCCTAAAATCGATCACCTGAATGATAGTTAATTAGAAGCAAATATTTAACTGCAAATATCTGTGAAAATTTGATCAGGAGTTCAAATGAAACTGCAAGGAGTGGAAATAGTCCATTTTTATCTTGAAATCTAACAAGAGCTTTCTCAATTTCTGATGCTGCAGCAACAAAGGTTCTACACAGAATGCAAGTATTTGAACAATTTTGAAAGAGGACCATCAAAGGAACATTCCTGTGAAGTAACATTGAAATTGGTCAAGTGGAATGGTAGGAGTTGTCATTTGTAGCTAAAAGTTCAATTTACCCCTTTTGTGATGACGCGAGGTTGCTATGATTTTGTAACTAATCAAAACAGCTTGAACAAATTAAATGTAGAGGATCACTGAAGTAGGATTTATATTCAATTTCCTTAATATCAGACAAGAACTTTTAAAGCTTGGACATTTTGCCCCCTTTCTGATGCTGCAGCAACCCTGGCGGCCATGTTTTTCAACCGATCGGAAATATTTGAACAATCTTGGTAAAGGGTGCCCCAAGAAACATTTGTGCAAAATAATTTTCAAATTGGGCCAGTACTTTTGGACAAGAAGATTTTTAAAATTTTAACAAAAAAAAACCAAGCTCCTCCTCCTGGCGGCCATGTTTTTCAACCGATCGGAAATATTTGAACAATCTTGGTAAAGGGTGCCCCAAGGAACATTTGTGCAAAATAATTTTCAAATCGGGCCAGTACTTTTGGTCAAGAAGATTTTTAAAATTTTAACAATGCACATATAAGGAAAACAGGCTCCGCCCCCTGGCGGCCATGTTTTTCAACCGATCGGAAATATTTGAACAATCTTGGTAAAGGGTGCCCCAATGAACATTTGTGGAAAATAATTTTCAAATCGGGCAAGTACTTTTGGACAAGAAGATTTTTTAAGTTTTAACAATGCACGTAGAAGGAAAACAAGCTTCGCCCCCTGGCGGCCATGTTTTTCAACGGATCGGAAATATTTGAACAATCTTGGTAAAGGGTGCCCCAAGGAACATTTGTGCAAAATAATTTTCAAATCGGGCCAGTACTTTTGGTCAAGAAGATTTTTAAAATTTTAACAATGCACATATAAGGAAAACAGGCTCCGCCCCCTGGCGGCCATGTTTTTCAACCGATCGGAAATATTTGAACAATCTAGGTAAAGGGTGCCCCAATGAACATTTGTGGAAAATAATTTTCAAATCGGGCCAGTACTTTTGGACAAGAAGTTTTTTTAAGTTTTAACAATGCACGTATAAGGAAAACAAGCTCCGCGCCCTGGCGGCCATGTTTTTCAACGGATCGGGAATATTTGAACAATCTTGGTAAAGGGTGCCCCAAGGAACATTTGTGCAAAATAATTTTCAAATTGGGCCAGTACTTTTTGACAAGAAGATTTTTAAAATTTTAACAATGCACATATAAGGAAAACAGGCTCCACCCCCTGGCGGCCATGTTTTTCAATCGATCGGAAATATTTGAACAATCTTGGTAAAGGGTGCCCCAATCAACATTTGTGGAAAATAATTTTCAAATCGGGCCAGTACTTTTGGACAAGAAGATTTTTTAAGTTTTAACAATGCACATATAAGGAAAACAAGTTCCACGCCCTGGCGGCCATGTTTTTCAACGGATCGGAAATATTTGAACAATCTTCGTAAAGGGTGCCCCAAGGAACATTTGTGCAAAACAATTTTCAAATCGGGCCAGTACTTTTTGACAAGAAGATTTTTAAAATTTTAACAATGCACATATAAGGAAAACAGGCTCCGCCCCCTGGCGGCCATGTTTTTCAACCGATCGGAAATTTTTGAACAATCTTGGTAAAGGGTGCCCCAATGTACATTTGTGCAAAATAATTGTCAAATCGGGCCAGTACTTCTGGACAAGAAGATTTTTAAAGTTTTAACAATGCACATATAAGGAAAATAAGCTCCGCCCCCTGGCGGCCATGTTTTTCAACGGATCGGAAATATTTGAACAATCTTGGTAGAGGGTACCCCAAGGAACATTTGTGCAAAATAATTTTTAAATCGGGCCAGTACTTTTGGACAAGAAGATTTTTTAAGATTTGGCAATTTTCCCCTTTTCTGTTGCCGCGGCAACCAAAGTTCTCGATGGAATTTAAATCTTTGAACAATTTTTAAAGAGGTTCACCAAAGGAACATTCCTGTGAAGTTTGGTTGAAATTGGTCAAGTGGTTAAGGAGGAGATGATCTAAATGTTAACGACGGACGACGGACGACGGACGACGACGGACGACGTAAGACGGACAAAAAGTGATCAGAATAGCTCACCTTGAGCCTTTGGCTCTAGGTGATCTAAAAAGGGCAATAACTCATCCAAAAGTAGGTCAAATTAAACGCCCTTGTAATATGCACAACTAGACGTTGTACCGATGACTCCTGTGAAGTTTCATAGAAATGTGGCCAAGGGGTTGTGAGATAAAGGCCGGACAAGAAATGTGGACGCCCTGGACAAGAATGAAATGGCAATTTTAAAAAAAGGGCAATAACTCATCCAAAAGTAGGTCAAATTAAACGCCCTCGTAATATGCACAACTAGACGTTGTACCGATGACTCCTGTGAAGTTTCATAGAAATGTGGCAAAGGGGTTGTGAGATGAAGGCCGGACAAGAATGAAATGGCAATTTTAAGAAAGGGCAATAACTCATCCAAAAGTAGGTCAAATTAAACGCCCTCGTAATATGCGCAACTAGACGTTGTACCGATGACTCCTGTGAAGTTTCATAGAAATGTGGCAAAGGGGTTGTGAGATAAAGGCCGGACAAGAAATGTGGACGCCCTGACAGACAGACAGACAGACGGACAGACAGACGGAAGGACAGACAGACGGACAGACAGACAGACAGACAGACGGCGCAGGCAAAAGCAATATGTCTCCTCCGGAGGGAGGAGACATAATTACGTAAGCCATGACGCAATATAGTACTAACAGCACTGTTTCACTGGAGTCGGTATGTTGTGTACATACTAGATTGAGCTGTTTTCTACTGTCTAGGATGTTTTCGACAAGTGTAGATTAAGATATAACCCCACATACATCACACATGAGCCAGGTGTATACTGTTTGTCCGAAGTATAACAAAGGATTCTACCTTTACTCCTAGATGCGGATTAAATTGTATGGATTTGTACGCTGATCTGTTTCTTTAATGCTCGCAAATGCATGAAAGGTTTGTTTCGTTAAGCAACGCTCAGTTATACTTCTATTATTGAATAATAATGACACAAAACAAAACAATATGTTTTGTATCCGCAATTTCAACCAATTAACACAGATTTATTTCATAGACTTTTGTTTTTCCATGACTATAAGTTCAACACCTTATTGGGGGCTATATATTATTCAATTTTACTTTTCGCAGATGCAAATAAACTTTTTTCATACAGTCTTGTATAACATCATAGCACCGTTAAAATATATTGAGTATGTATTTAAACTAGAAATACTGTGAGCAAAGCTCACTGAAGAATACCCCCGCTCCCCTCCCAAAGCATCGGATACAATGGTAAAGTTTCTACTTTGCTTATCTTCCCTTGGAAGAATCTGAGGAGAAAAATCTTCCTTCATGCATATCTACATATAATGTGTAGCCTTCATATACAGTTTGAATCAAATCAACTGAGCCCTTTAGGAGGAGTAGTGCTTACAAGAAATGTGGATGGTATGTGCACAGGAGTCCCTCGCAGGTAACCTCTAAGTTGAATTATCTCCCCTGGAAGAATCAGAGGCGTATGATCTTCCTTCATGCATATCTACATATGATGTGTAACCTTCATGTAAAGTTTGAACCAAATCCATTGAGCCGTTTAGGAGGAGTAGTGCTTACAAGAAATGTGGAGGTATGTGCACAGGAGTCCCTCGCAGGTAACCTCTAAGTAGAATTATCTCCCCTTGGAAGAATCCGAGGCGTATGATCTTCCTTCATGCATATCTACATATGATGTGTAACCTTCATGTAAAGTTTGAACCAAATCCATTGAGCCATTTAGGAGGAGTAGTGCTTACAAGAAATGTGGCATACGTACAGACAGACATGCCTACGAATGGACACTTGTTGGGTATTTTCCTTTGATGTGTCCTTGGGTAGTACCCAACAAGGGTATGGTTTATTCCGTAATTATCACCCTTTTACGGAATAAATAGCATTCATATGCTAATTAGGTACCCATTAGAAAATTATAAAAAAAAAATACTTATCAAAGTGTCTTATAAGGGTGGTGGGTGGACTTTATGATATGGACAGTACCCAACAAGTGTCCATTCGTGAGTGCAGACGGACAGACAGGGTGATTCCTATATACCCCCCCAAACTTTGTTTAATAATAAATTCTTCCAATACATGGGATTAACCGGCTTGTAACAGTATTATTATATATCGCTCTTCATTTCATCCCTTGATGAACATGATGTTTATAAACCAAATCAAACTGTGTAAACATATAATTTTACTTCAGCTTCACTCACACACAAATGACGTCAAACTTTGAATGATGATTACATCATTTCTTATCCTATGTCACTATCACCTGTTTCCTCATGGAGCGGCCCATATAAATATTCATTTAATCAGAACTCAACATTCACCTTTCTCTATCTACTTTATTAATATGGGTTATCTACCCTGCTGTAATTTTACACAAACTGTAATAGACAAGGCAGTTATCAGATCTATACAAACAATGGCTACTGCAGCAAGTTTAGATCTGGTTTTAATAAAACGTTATCTTACTGTGTATTCCCACATACAACAAATCACCAAGAGATGTCTTCAAGAATATTGTCTTACTGTGAACACCCATTCCAACATACAACAAATCTAGGTCAAAGGTCAAGGTCGCAAGGTCAAAAATTTTGGTACTGACAGAAAGGTCATGTCACAAGGAATACACATGTGAAATATGGTAGCCTTACCTGTCATGGTTCAAAAGTAGTGGTCAAGGTTAAAGTTTTTTTCGAGAATGGCAACATCTAGGTCAAATGTCAAGGTCGCAATGTCAAAAATGTTGGTACTGACAGAAAGGTCATGTCACAAGGAAAACACATGTGAAATATGGTAGCCGTACCTATTATGGTTCAAAAGTAGTGGTCAAGGTTAAAGTTTTTTTCGAGAATGGCAACATCTAGGTCAAAGGTCAAGGTCGCAAGGTCAAAAATGTTGGTACTGAAAGAAAGGTCATGTCACAAGGAATACACATGTGATATATGGTAGCCGTTCCTGTTATGGTTCAAAAGTAGTGATCAAGGTTAAAGTTTTTTTCGAGAATGGCAACATCTAGGTCAAAGGTCAAGGTCGCAAGGTCAAAAAATTTGGTACTGACAGAAAGGTCATGTCACAAGGAATACACATGTGAAATATGGTAGCGGTACCTGTTATGGTTCAAAAGAAGTGGTCAAGGTTAAAGTTTTTTTCGAAGACGTGCAGACAGACAGGCCAAAAACTAGATGCCCACCGAATCGGTGATTCCGGGGGCATAAAAATCTCTATAATTGAATGGATAACCTATGACTAAAAGTGAAAAACATTGTAGCATAAGGAGAAATTGCTCATTTTAAGCAATTTCTTTTTTTGTCACTATGTTTTCAAAAAGCTGTCTGCTTCAGAGGCTTTAGAAAGCGTCTATATGAGGGAAAGGGTTAGGAGCCAATTTTTCATTCTTTACCTACCTTTTTCAAAGTGAATCCAACTTTACAATTGTGAACGGCATACCTGAGGATTTAAAGAAAAGAAAGGGAATAATCTTTAACCATGTCCCACCTGTAGACGCATTCTGACACATCTGCAGCAGACAACTTTCGTACAGGTAATAAATAGAGTGGTAAACATTGCTCATAATGGGTTGATTGATTGATTGGGGTTTAACGCAGTTTTTAACAATTTCTCAGTCATATCATGGCGGCCAGTTCACCTACTCACGTGTTTCCTGGTTTTCGCACACCAGTACTCCACACAACAATCTTCCCAAGCAACTGGCTGCTTTTCCACATAGACTCTCATTGGTGGAAGACGAATGACGCATGTCGCAAGCTCATAATGGGCAATTTCTCCATTTACCACAATGTTTTCAACTTTTTTCAGTAATTACCTTTTAATCTATAGAGATTTTCAAATATTTGCCAAGTGTTTGCAAATTTGTCTGTCCATGGAAAATAATGGTTATTATTAGATTGTTTGTATTTAAAAGTTTATTGCACAAAATGTGGCAACTGGTTACTTAATTTGTTTAACTTGTGATAATTGCATCTTCCAAAAGAAATAAGTTCTAACAGTGTTACTTCAAGTAAGTTCACCCATGCAACTCCAGTGTAATTATCTACTAGTAAGTTCACCGCCGCAACTCCAGTGCTATCAGTGTGAAGATGTCTTTCCCAAAATATATCTCTTATTATTGAACTCAACCTTATGTTGTGGGTACTAAAAATAGTGTTTAACCTTTTCCAATGGCAGACACATATTGACGCATTTGAAGCAGATGACTTTTGCCACAATGTTTTCAACTCTATACAACACGCTTAATTTCGTTTATGAAGATTTTTTCATATTTTTGCGGAAGCGTTTTTTAGTTGTCTGCTGCAGATTTTCCAACAAACATGTACCACAAATCTAAAGCAGAAGACTGAAAATATCTAGGCAAAACAAATGTTGCTTATTTCTTTTTGCCATAATATTTGCAAGTCATCTGCTACAGATGCCTCAAAGTAAGACTTCAAGTGGGGAGAGTTTAGTTTATTGAGGTTATGATTATAATTAACCCTCTCCCACATACAGATGCTTTCTGACACCTCTGCAGCAGACGACTTTTGAAATTATTGTGAACAAGATGTGTTTGTGAAACACTGATGCCCCCGAATGGCAACATCTAGGTCAAAGGTCAAGGTCGCAAGGTCAAAAATGTTGGTACTGACAGAAAGGTCATGTCACAAGGAATACACATGTGAAATATGGTAGCCGTACCTGTTATGGTTCAAAAGTAGTGGTCAAGGTTAAAGTTTTTTTCGACAAACAGACAAAGAGACAGACAGGCCAAAAACTAGATGCCCACCGAATCGGTGATTCCGGGGGCATAAGAAGAGGCCCAATGGGGCAAATATCGCACCACTGCATTAGGCAAAGATTAAATCACTAGAGCCGTATAAGGCAAAACAGCCCCGCCCTCTGGCAGCCATGTTTTTCGGCCAATCAACATGGCTTGATGGAATCTGATAAAGGGTCACCCAAGCAACATTTCTACAAAATAATTTGGAAATTGTGTATAAGTTGTTATAGCCATATAAGACAAAACAGCCGAGCATACCCCCCATGCAAATTCGCACAGAAAAGTTGATGCGCACAAGCCAGACAATTCGCAATGACTTAAGTACGACTGGCTTTCAGCAAGTGGAGATAAAAAGATGAAATGCCTCAAAACAAGCATTTCACTCCTTTTGTCAGAATACTTTCAACTCTTTTGAACAAACACATGTAAACCTTCTTTTATAGAGATTTTTCTCATTTTTGTCTAAGTTTTTTTAATTCGTCTACTGCAAATTTCTTTGCATATGAGAAAGAGTTAATGTCGACTATAAACAAAGTCACCAACCTGCTGACAACCTCCACTATTTTTGCGTGCTCTTCTGACGGACTCTTTAAAGCCTTTCTTCGTGTGGCTATATTGTAAAATAAATCTTCTGCCTGGAAAAAGATAACACAATTTGTAAACAAGAGGGCCATGATGGCCCTGGATCCCTTACCTGAGTAATGCAATGTGATTTGTCATGCCAACCACAATAACTCATTTTTTTATTACCAATAAACATGGCTTGAAGTAATCTCGTAGAGGGTCAACCAAGGAACATTTCTACATTTTTTTTGGAAATTGGCCAGATACTTTCGGAGAAGAAGTTTTACTATAGCCATATAAAGCAGAAAAGCCCTGTCGGCCATGTTTTCCAACCAATCAACATGGCCTGAAGAAATCTGATAGAGGTTCAGCCAAGGAACATTTCTACAAAATTATTTGGAAATTGGCCAGATACCTTATACCAGCCATATAAAAGGCAGTAGGTAACTTTTGAAAACATTGTTGCAAAAGAAGAAATTGCTCAAAAAGAGCTATTTCAACTTTTGCCACAATGCTTACAACTCTGTTCAATAACCCTTTCCATCATATAGTCGCTTCCTGATATCTCTGCAGCAGAAGACTATTGAAAACAATGTGACAAAAGGAGATATTTCTCAAAACACTTTTTTCAGCAATAATACCTATTTCAAAATGTTTGCCTAGATGTTTTCAAAATCGTCTGCTTCAGATGTGTTGTATGTGGGAAAGGGATAATAATACTTTAGCATGATTTCAAAGATGTCTTCTGCAGATTTGCTTTATGTGGGAAAAGATAAAAGAAAGAATTTTTATCTTAACTTACTTGACACTTGTTACAAAACTTACAGTTATTTGTGTTCCAACATTTCCTGCGCAGGGTTTCACTGACTCCTTTAATTTTCCATCTAAGTAATTGCCCCTGAAAAGAAACAAGAGGGCCATGATGGCCCTGGATCGCTCACCTTAATTATACAATGTACTGCAATGCAAAACACATCAAGACAATTATTCTGAATGCAACCTCCACAGTGTTAACAAGATTTTCCTTCATTTGGCCTAGTGATCTATATTTTTTTACCTGATATGACCCATATTCCAACATGGACTAGATATCATCAAGACAACCTTGTGACAAATTTTCAACTTGCTCAAAGTAAAAATGCGGCCTCCGGAGTTTGAACAATATTTTCCTTTATTGACCTTGTTTCTGACCAATATTCGAACTTGACCTAGATATAATTCAGACAAACATAAACAAGATTTTCCTTCAATTTGGCCTAGTGACCTAGTTTTTGACCCTAGATGATCCATATTCGAACTTGGCTTAGATATCATTTAGATAAACATTCTCATTAAATGTCAAGCTACTGTAGCAAAAAATGCCTCTTCTACAGAGTTAAGAAGATGTTGTTCCTTCAATTTGGCCTAGTGACCTAGTTTCTGACCCATATTCAAACTTGACCTAGATATCTTTAAGACAAACATTCTGCCAAAATTTCAAACTTCTGAAGCAAAAAATGCGGCCTCTAGAGTGTTAACAAGATTTTCCTTCAATTTGACCTAGTGACCTATTTTATGACCCAACATGACCCTTGATCGAACTGGACTTACATATCATCAAGAAAAACATTCTGATAAAAGTTTCATCATGCTCAAGTTAAAAATGCAGTATGAAGAGTGTTAACAAGATTACCCTTTAATTTGGCTTAGTGACCTAGTTTTTACCCGGCATGACCCACATTAGAACTTGGCCTAGATATCATTTAGACAAACATTCTGACCTACTTTCAAGCTGCTGAAGCAAAAAATGCGGCTTCTACAGACTTAACAAGATTTTGCCTCAATTTGGCCTAGTGACCTACTTTCTGACCCAATATGACCCATATTTAAACTTGACCTAGATATCTTTAAGACAAACATTCTGACAAAATTTCAACATGCTCAAGTTGAAAATGTGGCCTCTACAGTGTTAACAAGATTACCCTTCAATTTGGCCTAGTGACCTAATTTCTGACCCAATATGACCCATATTTGAATTTGACCTAGATATTTTTAAGACAAACATTCTAACAAAATTTCAAACTGCTGAAGCAAAAATTGCGGCCTCTGGAGTGTTAACAAGATTTTCCTTCAATTTGACCTAGTGATCTATTTTTTGACCCAACTTGACCCATGTTCGAACTTGACCTACATATCATCAAGACAAACATTCTGATAAAGTTTCAACATGCTCAAGTTGAAAATGTGGCCTCCAGAGTGTTAACAAGATTTCGCTTCAATCTGACCTAGTGACCTCGTTTTTGACCTCATATGGCCCAGTTTCGAACTTGTCCAAGATTTGATAGAGATGAATGTTCTGATACACTTTCATGAAGATTGGATGCAAAATGTAGCCTGTAGAGTGTTAACAAACTGAAATGTTGACGACGCACGACGGACGCCGGACGGACGCCGGACAAAATGTGATCACAATAGCTCACCATGCACTTCGTGCATAGGTGAGCTAAAAACAACATTCAACTCCATGCAGAATGAAATAACTATTTGATAGTGTACTTTGCTTCAGAAAATTTGGAAAAAAATCTTGGCAAAAGTGTGATAAATTCCCAAATGAAAATATTATTTAACCCTTTCCCTCATACGACAATTCTGCAGCAGACGACTTTGAACATATTTTGTCAACAAATAGAAAATCTTTATAATTGAATGGATAACCTATGACTAAAAGTGGAAAACATTGTGGCAAAAGGAGAAACTGCTCATTTTTAGCAATTTCTTCTTTTGTCACTATGTTTTTAAAAAGCCATCTGCTGCAGAGGCGTCAGAAACTGTCTATATGAGGGTAAAGGTTAAACGTTTCCAACATGCAGGACGCCTTATTTATTAACTTTACCTTCAACTCTTGTATGATAAATTATTCTCTCATTTATAGATATTAACCCTTTCTGACGCAATTTTAGCAATTTCTCCTTTTGCCACAATGTTTTCCACTTTAGTCATAGGTTATCCATTCAATTATATTTTCAACACAAAATATGTTCAAAGTCGTCTGCTGCAAAATTGTTGTATGAGGGAAAGGGTTAATCTTGCCATATATATTATTTTCAAGAGTCTGCCATAAAGATAACAATTGTCATCTGTATCAAGGAAAGGATTAAATTCTCTTCCAACATAAAAACAAATCCTATGAATAAAAGTTTGATTATTTAATAGATTTGAAATCATAGACATTGTGGCAAAAACAGGAATTGCTCATCATGACTAATTCTCCGTTTATCTCAATGTTTTCAAAAATCGTCTGCAAGTGGGAAAGGATTAAATATATTTCTATAGGAGTGAGGTTAAGCTTACTTGAAAGCACATTTTGAATTCCCAGTTCTGGTGACTATGGTGACATGTGCAACATGACTGATACTGGCCAGGGCTTCACCCCGAAATCCATAAGTTGCTATGGCGTTCAAATCCTCAAATTTGTTCAGTTTGCTTGTTGTGAATCTCTCGCAGACAATATCCATGTCCTCTTTCTGTTAAATTTTTGAAACAGAAATTAGAATGTACAATAACAGCAAAGGATCTGTTAACAATCATGATGGACGCAACTTTCAATTTCACTTCAAACATATCATGGTTTATCCTTGGTTAATTAAAACTCGCATCCAACACCAATGGATCCGATCAGTTATAAATTATTACTGGCATCCAACATCAATGGATCAGTTATAAATTATTACTGGCATCCAACATCAATGGATCAGTTATAAATTATTACTGGCATCCAACATCAATGGATCAGTTGTAAATTATTACTGGCATCCAACACCAATGGATCAGTTATAAATTATAACTGGCATCCACCATCAATGAATCAGTTGTAAATAATTACAATCATCCAGCATCAATGGATCAGTTATAAATTATTACTGGCATCCAACATCAATGGATCAGTTATAAATTATTACTGGCATCCAACATCAATGGATCAGTTATAAATAATTACTGGCATCCAACAGCAGATTGATTAGTTGTAAATTATTACTGGCATCCAACATCAGATTGATCAGTTGTAAATCATTACTGGCATCCAACATCAGATTGATCAGTTGTAAATTATTACTGGCATCCAACATCAATGGATCAGTTATAAATTATTACCGACATCCAACAGCAGATTGATTAGTTGTAAATTATTACTGGCATCCAACAGCAGATTGATCAGTTGTAAATTATTACTGGCATCCAACAGTTGTAATCCTTAAAGTCAAGGAGGGAAGCCAGTATGTTTAATCCTTTCCTTCATACAGATGCTTTCCGAAATTGCTCAAAATAAGCAATTACTACTTTTGCCACAATATTTTTAACTCTCATCAATAATAATACATCACTTGGAGACATATTCCATCGTTTTGCAGAGAAGGTTTCAAAATTGTCTGCTGCAGATTTGTTGTATGTGAAAAAGGGTTAAATCCTATATTGGATATTCAAAAACATACTGATAGGATTCTTTTGAGAAGCACAATGTAGTGTTTGGGGGAAGTAATAGGAGAGATATTGTGTGGAACAGACCAGTTAACTGCCCCTTATCCAGGCCTCTAATTGCATCACTTACCCGAATACCACAACCATTATCCTGTATTTGTAACATTTTGAGACCACCTTGTTTTACCGTCACTGTTAAAGTGGTTGATTTGGCATCCAAACTGTAACAAAAAACAAAGAGATGTTTGTCAAACATTATGCCTTTTTTGTGTCCAAAGTCAGTGTGACCTTGACCTTGAATAAGATGACCTTAAAAATCAAAATCATCTACTGGTCATGCCCAAACACCCAGCTAAGTATGAGTACTTTAGGTCTTAGCATCGCTGGTCTGACAAATGCAAAGCAATATATCCCCTCTTCTTCGATTATCTTATTTCCCTTAAACAGATCATGACTTTGTAAGTGACCAATTTTGAAAACATTGTGCAATAAGGTCCCTTCAACACACAACAAAAATATATATTCTGGAAACTTAAAATATGCTAAAAAATATCAGAAGCCTTACTTAATTAACCGTTTCCCACATACACACACTTTTTGACACCTCTGCAGCAGACATCTATTGAAAGCATCGTGGCAAAATGAGATATTGCTCATATTGAGCAATTACTCCTTTTGCCACAGTGTTTTCAACTCTATTAAACAGTTAAAGACTCATCTATAGAGATTGTTCATGTTTTTGTCTAGATATTTTCAAAGTTGTCTGCTGCAGATTTGTTATATGTCAGACAGTATTAAAAGAGGTGTAAAATAGTCTGAACAAAACTGAACAAGAGTACCGCAAAACAGATGCATCCCGTTGGTATTCAAAGTCCAATTTTGACCTTGAACTTTAACTTATGACCTTGAAAATAAACAGGCTTCTAGACCTTGCGATAAACTAACTGTATATAAAGTTTGGTTAAGATCGAAGGATGTTCAGTGTAGAGTGATCACAAGGTTGTTACGGACGGACATGCCTTCGAAAGGGCATTTGTTGGATATTTTCCTTTGTTATTTTCTTCTTGGGTACTACCCAACAAGGATACGGTTTATTCCGTAATTATCACCCTTTTACGGAATAAATAGCATTAATATGCTAATTAGATACCCATTATAAAATTATAAAAAAAAAACACTTATTAAAGTGTCTTATAAGGGTGGAGGGTGGACTTTAGAACAACAACAGTACCCAATAAGTGTCCTTTCGTAGGCCCGGACGGACGAACGGACGGACAGTCCCGTTACTATATCCCATCGCAAACTTTGTTAGCCGAGGGGATAATAAGTCAAGAAGAGGCATAGGAGAAGATTTAAAAGTGTGGGCATTTTTACCGTCTTTCTGCTGCAAAAGCAACCAACGTTCAACATAGAATTTTAGTAAACCAAAGGAACATTTCTATGAAGTTTGGTTAAAGTGGGTCCAGTGGTTTAGGCGAAGATTTTGTTTGAAGCTGAAACTTCGTTTTACCCCTTTTCTGATCAAGATGACTTGAACAAAGTATGAAGCGGGTCACTGAAGGACATTTCTACTTTGCAATCTTGATTTCAGACAAGCACTTTCATAGAATAGAACTTATTCAAAGTTATATCATTTGCCCCTTTTCTAAATTCACCTGGCTGCAGTGCTCTTCAACCAATCCATATCGGTCACCCAAGGGAACATTTCTACCAAATAATCTTGGATTGAGACAAGCAGATTCAGAGAAGATGAATTTTATAATTTTGGCATTTTCCCAGCTTTTTAAATATTTAAGCACTTTTGAAAGAGGGACCACTAAAGGAACATTTGGATTCCTGTGATTGGTCCTGTGGTTTAGGAGGAGATAGATGTCTTTTGCTGCTAAAAGTTAATAATAGACGGCTGAGGCATGCATGGACAAATGCATGGAAAATCTCTACAAATCCTTTTGAGAGACCACAACATATGGTTTAGCTTTCATACTCTGTGCTTTTTTACGCAGGAGAAAAATTCTTTTTAAAACATTGTGGCAAAAGATAAAATGTTTTCAACTCTTTTCAATATTTATACTTTCATTTTTGAAGATTTTTTAAAAAGTATTGCATAGATATTTTCAATTTTTCCTACAGCAGAATTGTTTTGTATGGGGAAAAAGGTCATTCCTTTGCTATGAATATTCAGCAAGATGATCCTTAGGAGAGACCCATGACAACACATGGTTTAGATTTCAGATTTTTAACCCTTTCCCTCATATAAACGCTTTCGGACGCCTCTGCAGCAGATGGCTTTTTGAAAACATAGTGACAAAAGAAGAAATTGCACAAAACGTGCAATTTCTACTTCTGCCACAATGTTTTCCACTTTTAGTCATAGGTTATCCATTCAATTATGGAGATTTTCCATGTTTTGACAAAATATGTTCAAAGTTGTGCTGCAGAATTGTCTTATGAGGGAAAGGGTTAAATATCAGTTTCGGCAGTACCAACCTATTCTCTATTAATTCCTTCAAGGCATTTGCTGGTCTCTGTATAACTTCTCCCGCGGCGATCCTGTTTACAACCACCTCATCCAACTTCTTAATCACTGGGATGTCCGCTTTCTCCATACCGATTGGTATTTCTGTAAATAAATATCAAAATTATTAATTGACTGGAGTGTAAAGATAAGGATAAAGATGCTTCTGCAGCAAAATATTTGAAAAAATTGTGGCAAAAGGAGAAATTCCTCAGATTGTTTCCAACTCCATTCAAAAATATTCCTTTAAATCTATTTTCCATAATTTTGCATAGATGTTTTATAAAATTGTCTCCTACAGATTCTTGTATATGGGAAAGGGTTATAAAAATTAACTTATGTTGTTGGTTACAGTACACGCCAGGTGAAAAACATTGTTCATGATACCATTATGGTCAAATATTTAAGATCAAGGATGACCACCGCGATTATATACGGTGTGAACACCGAGACTCCATAGAGGGATTAATTGGTCCACTAAACTGACATTCCGTCAGTACTGACCATATATCCATCATGACATTCCGTCAATACTGACCATTTATCCATCATGACATCAACGTTGTGGTCATACCTGCACAAATTTATTAATTTTTCAATCAAACATATTTTTAATATTTTTTTCAGTATATTGACACATCATATTTATTTTCTGTTGATAGTTGTTATATTTAACCCATTCCCTGATATAGACACGTTCTGACACCTTTGCAGTAGACAGCTTTTTGATAACATGGCGACAAAAGAAGAAATTGCTCAAAACAAGCAATTTCTCCTTTTGCCACAATGTTTTCAACTTTTGTCAGTAAATATACCCTCATTTATAGGGATTTTCTATATTTTTGTCCCATGTCTCCAAAGTCGTCTGCTGCAAATTTGTTGTATGTGGGAAATGGTTTATTCAATTTCAGCAGATGATTAGAAAACAGTTGAGAATCAATTTTTCTCTACTTTTCAAACCTTTTAAAATTCCATTGAATCTAGAATTGAATTATCCAAATTCAAAGAAGTTACGTGTTTCAACCATTTTTAAAAATAACAAGAGGGCCATGATGGATGGCCCTGGATCGGTCACCCGATAAAAAAAAAAAAATCAACTTTGGCCATGGATGTTTTTCGACCAATCAACATAGCTTGAAGGAATCTGAAAGTGGGTCACTTAAGGAACATTTCTACAAAATTATTTGAAAATCTGCTTGACACTTTCACTATAGCTATATAAGGCAAAATAGCCCCGCACCCCTGGCGGCCATGTTTTTCGACCAATCAACATGGCTTGAAGGATTCTCATAGAGGGTCATCCAAGGAACATTTCTACAACATTATTTGAAAATCTGCCAACCAGTTTGGAAGAAGAAGAATTTTGAAGTTTTTTTCGTTTCGTTGCCATGGAAACCAGAATTCTGCATGGATCCCAAAAATTTTAAGGCATTCTGGTGAGGTCATTGAGAGGATGCTTTCCGTGAAGTTTCATCCCAATTGACCCACTGGTTACTGAGGAGAAGAGGTTGAAGATTTTTTAAGTTTTCACTTTGGCCACATAAGGCAAAATAGCCCCGCCCCCTGGCGGCCATGTTTTTCTACCAATCAACATGGCTTGAAGGAATCTGATAGAGGGTCACCCAAGGAACATTTCTACAAAATTATTTGAAAATCGGCCTGACACTTATGGAGGAGAAGATTTTTTAAGTTTTCACTAGCCATATAAGGCAAAATAGCCCCGCCCCCCTGGCGCCCATGTTTTTCGACCAATCAACATGGCTTGAAGGAATATGATAGAGGGTCATCCAAGGAACATTTCTACAACATTATTTGAAAATCTGACAACCAGTTTGGGAGAAGAAGAATTTTGAAGTTTTTTCGGTTTCGTTGCCATGGAAACCAGAATTTTGCATGGATCCCAAAAATTGGAAGGAATTCTGGTGAGGTCATTGAGAGGATGCTTTCTGTGAAGTTTAAACCAAATTGACCCACTGGTTACTGAGGAGAAGAAGTTGACGCACGACGCACGCCGGACAAAAGGCGATCACAATAACTCACCTTGAGCAAAGCTCAGGTGAGCTAATAAAAAATGCCTTAATTAATGCTACGAAACCAAGTTTTCAATGATTGACAGAAGAACTTCAGCCTGTGTTTTGAGAATTATAGTTAAGCTTCTTTGTTGAATGTTGTGTGGTCCAAATACCTTTTTCCAAAAATGCCTAGAAAAAATCCTTTAATTGCTAATGAAACCACTACTGTATTAATCTGCAACAAGGCTCCAGGAAAATGGTTTAGTTTCCAATGCATTCCTATAGGAGGTAGAGTCTTGTATGCAGCATTGATGAAATACGGATGACTAACAAACTGAAGAGGGCTAAATGTTCTACTGGCTACATATATGTTTTTAAAATACAATTAAATACTGAAAACAAACTTTTACCAAAAACAAACTTAGAGATTTACTTTTACATTCATTTTTGTTTAAATATTATATATATTTAAAAACTCGATAAACTTTGAAATATAATTTGTTTTCAGTTGTTTTCAGTTAAAGTTTGTTTTTGGTAAAAGTTTGTTTTTATATAATTTTATAATGAAGACCCATCAATATATACCATATGGGTCTTAATTACAAAATTATTGCTTAATTAATGTATTAGAGATTACCTTTTTTTTTCTAATTTCATGAATATGCAATACAAGTAACTTACTCCTTTTTTTTGTTTAAGTATTAGCTTGATATCATTGTTGTCAATGTGTGAGGAAAATATGCTCATAAATATTGTGTTATTAGTAAGAAGTGGCTTAACCCTTTCCCTCTTATAGACGCTTTCTGAAACCTCTGCAGCAGACTGTCTTTTGAAAACATGGCGACAAAAGAAGAAATTCCTCAAAACAAGCAACTTCTCCTTTTGTCACCATGTTTTCAACTCTATTCAATTATTGTACTTTCATTTAAAGGGAGTTTCCAATTTTTCGGTATGTTTTTAAAGTTGTCTGCTGCAGATTTGTTGTATGTGGGAAAGAATTAAAACTAGGCCTAGTTAAAACATAAACAAATCTGCAGCTAACAACTTTGAAAACACATTGGCAAAAACATGAAAATCGCCATAAATAAGAGCTACATTATTTAAAGTGTTGAAAACATTGTGTCAAAAGAGCTTGTTTATTATTAAAATTTCTCCTTTTGCCACTTTTTTTTCCAAAATTTGTTTGCTGCAGAATGCCTCTATATGAGGGAAATGGTAAATTAAGGTTGACACAGACATAAATAATTAAATGAATCTGATTGATTGATTGGGGTTTAACCCCGTTTTCAACAATTGTTCAGTCATATCACAGCGGCCAGTTCACCTACTCGTATGTTTCCTGGATTTCTCACACCAGTACTCCACACAACATACTATCCAAGCAACTGGCTGCTTTTTCACATAGACTGTTAGCCCATTGGTGAAAGAGGAACGGCACTTGTCACAGAGACTTTTGCCAAACGCAGGAAAGAATGTTGGCCGAGCTGGGGTTCGAACTCACAACCCCTAGATTGACAGCCCGCGTCACAGTAGGTATTAAAAGATTACAAATCTACATATATATGATATCTACATAATGTTTAAACTTTTAAAAACAAATCCAGTATGAATCTGACAAATTAAGGCTTGAGTTTATAATGACGCTCGATTGATAGGGAGGGGGGGGGAAAAAAAATGAGCTGAACAAAATTTAATTTTAAACAACATCTTTGAGTTGAAATTGTGTAATACCCCATTTAAGGGTGAAAACACAATACAGTCCAATTATGGATTATGCATAGTTAATGATTAACTATAATTGTTACCATGGATGTTTCAGTTAAAAAATTACTTAAAATTTAAATTTATCACGAACGAAGCAAAGCTGAAATCACAGCATGAAATGAGAAGTAAGAATAAAGGGAAATTGAAGTTACCCTTCACAACCCTATTAAATCAGCGGGTGGTAATGTACCGTAGACACAACTTCTTGATAAATTAGTTACACTACTTACACATCTCGCGATACCAGCGGCGGGTGGCAGTTAGATCTCACAATGATTTGTTCTTTGTGAAGCCAGAGTATCTTTTTTTTGTATATATGACTGATCTATGGACATTACAACTCTACTACATGTAGCAGACGTCTTTGAAAAACATATACAGCCTGTCAGGTGAACAAATGTTGGAAATCTCTTAATTATATTAACATTATAGAATACAGATGAAATCATTCGGTCAGAAAGAAAATGTTTGTTCATTAATAGCAATTGATCATTTTGACTCATTGTGCTTGTTTTGTTTTTTTCATGATTTTTCGCCTACAAATGACTCAAAACCATGCTCAAAACGGGGCTTCCTCAAAACACCGATATTCTGTAAATAAAATAATGTGCTGACCTGTCACTTTCACAGCTTTGCAATTGTTTTAAATATATGAATTATTGGAGACCTCAATATAAGAGATCATGGAATCCGTTTACATATTTTGTCAAATTATAACGATAAATAATTTGAAGAAATTCAATAGCTGTTTTCTATTCTGTTGATTTCGTAAATAATTTCCCGCTTTATCTTCATTTTCGGAGAGTTTACAATAAGGGGAACTAACTGCATAACGTAGAAACGAAAAATAGTTCCAAATTGCGCAATAATCTTTTAAATAATATCGGTTTCGAAGATTTATGTTTCCGAATAAAAATGTAGTTGATATGAATTTGCTTAAACCTTTCCCACATTTATTTCTCTTCTAACTGAGTGAAAGAAAAGGAATATTTGTAAAGTAATTACAAATTATCAATGCACTAATTTTATAGCGGATGAAGATTTTGAAAGACCAAATTACAAGTAAACAAATATGGCTTCCTAAGCCACCGTGAAATTCTACCAAGGCCTAAAAATAAGTATAAGGCCTGTCGATCTTGTTCAAATGTGATATTTCAAATGTAGAACTATAAGATTTGAACTTCAGTATCTTGCTGCAGAATGCCATCAGTCGATATCATAAGCAGAGGCCCTATGGGGCCGTCTGTTCATCGCGACACGACGGGATTGTTCATCGACACCATACACTATGAGGAAGGAGTCCGATCCCAGCCAGTTCCGAACCATTTATTGGAGACAAGTAATTTGATTTCTTGTTTCTCTACCATTGATTGACAGGGAATACTATTGATAGAAAGGATTAGTTATAGTATTAACATTCCGAAATGGACCTAATGTAAATCGTCCCAACAATAAAATAGTCATTTCTCAGAAATGTTCTGTTCCCTTTTGACTCTCAACAAAATCTGCACAACTTTTTAACTTAATAAGTTTTAGTTCTTAATTGATTATCACATAAATTCTGTATGTCGCCCCCTATTATTTTGCAAACATTTATATGGATAGTTTCTGTGTGTTTGTCTATCATGCTTTCGGTTAACGCAAGTTTGCCACCTTTCTTCATCCCGGGTTATGGAGATAAACAATAAAGGTTGCAAATACATTGTGATAAGCATTTAGTTGAGAATCTAGACCAAATGACAAACAGGAGCTATTCATTGCGGTATTCATTATAATTTCCTAAAGCAAAGCTGAGCCTCGGTAGCGACGCGGGCTGTCAATTCAGGGATTGTCAGTTCAAATCCCAGCTCGGCCAACATTCTTTCCACGTTTCACAAAAGTCATTGTGACATGTGTCATCCGTCTTTCACCAATGGGCTTACAGTCTATGTGGAAAAGCAGCCAGTTGCTTGGAAGGAATGTTAGGCAGAATACTGGTGTGAGAAAGTGGTCCCTAGACTAACTGAAATCGACCTGAAATCGACCTATATTATTGTGTTTTTTGTTATATACTAAACAATGAAGTCTTGTTAGTCTAGGGACCCTGAGAAAGCTAGGAAACGCATGAGTAGGTGAACTGGCCGTCGTGATATGACTGAAAAATTGTTGAAAACGGCGTTAAGCTACAATTAATCAATCAAACCTAAAGCAATAATGACATTCAAATTCAATTATTTAAATACTTTTTTCATTTACTTATTCTTTCAACAAATTCATTAATTAATTCTTTAACCTTTGTTGCACACATTCCAAATGTTTCACACTGTTTAGCATGCTGATCTGATTTAGCAGTTCTAAAACAATTGATACATTTGTCTAACAATGGCACCATCCTCCAAGTTAAAAGGTCTCTGCCATTGGTATTGTTAATTCCTTACTTTGCTGTTATTATATAGTATTAAGCCATTTGGCGAGCTATTGTTATTTGAAGTGAGTGGGATAATTTATAATAGTATCCAGGAACTGAGATTTGCTCATCGTTTTTCTTCCGTTAATGTACATGGCCATACTCTGGAGCATTATCGCTCTATTCATTTTTTTAAATAGATTTTGAGTTTCATAAATTCATATGATAAGCTTTAGATTGGTTTAATATTTTGAAGAAAAATTAGGTAGAATTAATTTTAAACAATATAACATGAATATATAAAAAAAGTGATGACTTCTCTTAAGGCCAAAATCTATAAAGTGGCCAACTAGGGGTTACAGAAACATCTGGTAACCATACTTTCATTAAACTACTGTCATATTTTCTGGCAACACATGTTTTCCTTTGAATACTTATGTTTACATAACATCTGATCAAATTATACATGTGCAAAATGTGTAGGAGTGATTATTTCACTACAGAGTTTCTGCTTTCCCTTAAATACAGTTCCAGTAATCACCAATATATATTCCTAGAGCATGGGCTGCATCTTTCATGTTCTCACCATTCACTCTCATATCTCCCATCAACTTACATATTTTTTGTGATGGAAATAAAGTATTATCTGCAACCTAACCTTAACCTCTATTTGAAATACCAAAGTTTTCAATCATTGTTTTTATAAGTTACAGCAAAATCTATCAAGTTTTTGACAATTAATTGATCAGAAAATACTAAAAGCACTTTTTTCTAAAATGCGTATAGATTTCCCAAATCAATTTTCAAACACAATTTAATGATCTTTGCATTTTGGAATTCACAGGATCTTTGGGTAACCTTTTGGGAGGTCACTAAGGATTTTTTTTTTAATCTTTCAGCTTGAATCAAGATTCTTTAATTGAAATTTCACAGAAATACTTTTAGTGTATTTCCTTCCTGAATGAGAAAACTCATAAATTGAAACAAAGTAATATTGATAGATTGCTCATGCAGTGACAAAAAATGGCCTGATTAAGTATAAACCAAATCAACTTATTTCAAATACCAGTGTTTGAATTAAGCCTAAATTGCTTCTTGCATAATTTTGCAAGTATTGTTTTATTCCAATTAATAAATGACACAACTTCTTGCTTTTTTACATTTAAGTATCATTCATGGTTGAATTTTCTGTTGAATTTTCTGTAGCAAATTTTAGCTTGTTATCAAATTCTTAACCTGTAAATTTGAATTTCAACTTGCATTTCTCCAGTATGTAAGCTTTTATTTGAACTCTGAATACAAGCTTAGTTTGATATAAAGGTTCTTAACCATTCTTTCATCATTCTGAAAATATTTCTTTATTTCAGAAATATACTCCAAAGTTTCACAGAATGCGATGATTTTGGCAAAACCCTCTGTCATCCATTTTTCTGGCTTCGAAGTGGAAAAGAAACACACAATGTCTTTAAGCATTGTTAATGTTTCCACAGAGGTTCTCAGGATGCACATCATTCCACCACAGACAAAATACTTTTACATAAAGTATACAAAAAGTGTAAGTATCCAAAATGTAATTACATTTTAAACCTTTCACTGATACAGACAACATGGAAGTTATTTTGTGATAAAAGAAGACTTGAAGTTGTAAACTTTGAGCAATTTTTCCATGTTCAACAATGATTTTATCTTCGAATAATCACTTTGTGCTGCTTAACCCATTCCAAAATACAACAAATCTGCAGCAGACAACTTTGAAAACATTTAGTCAAAAATGTGAAAAATCTCCATAAATGTCAAACGTCTTTGAAACCATCAGAGGGGAGGGGGATCGGAGGAATATTGAAAATCAAGGGAGCAATTTCTCCTTTTGCAACAAAGTTTTCAAAAGTCTTCTGCTGTAGATGCATGAGAATGTGTCTGCAACTGGGAAAGGGTTAACATAATTATCTGCGTTTGTCAATCAGTTAGAAATAAACCAACATTTGTCACTAATAATTTCACATTTGGCAGTATGAATTAAGGTAGATAATAGACATACTTTGACAAAAAATTCTTATAAAGAACTATTTTATTATTTTCAAGAGGACTATATTAGAGGCGTGTGGGAGTAAACTGGTCTTTTCCAACCATATCTCTCATATGACTCAACTAAACTCTCTGTTGTTGGTACCCAAAAGAATTGTCCCACTTTGACGATTCTTTTGAGTACCTAAAAAACATGATTTGAATGTCAAATAAGCATTTAAGAACATGAAAAATGCCTCTTTTGATATCTAGTGCTCTGTTAACTAAATTTCTTTTCTTTTTAACAGGAGAGACTTGTACCAGGATTAACATTAGAATGTACAATAGAGTTCACACCAGATGAATGGAGGTACTTCTATGATTGTATCAGGATAAATTGTCCAGTAAGTATAAACAGAAACCAGTTCTCTTCAAAAAAAAAATCTATGGCCAACCACATCAGTAATAAAAATAAGCCAGAGCTGCAGATGAACTACAAACATAGTCTATTTAAAAATTATTTAAACAAAATCCCCACTGTTTTTTAAACATATAGCATAAAGAATTAAAAACAACTAACAAATATATATATATATCAAAAGGTGAAAATGTCTTCATTTTATATTAATGACCAATATTTTCAGTTTCAAAAGCAAGAGATTCACTGTATTTTTCAAAGAAGTACCATTTCAAGAACACTTATTAACTCTTGTTTAAATATTGTAATGAAAGCAGCAATTGATAATTAATATTTCATTTATACAGGGAGAAGAAAATCTGATCATTCCCATTCATGCGTACCCAGTGATGAGCACAAAAGACTTTCCTAAGCTGTTTAATTTCCCACCTGTACCAGTGGGACACAGGTAGTTGTCTATTTTATACCATTTAAAAACCTTGTCATGTTGCATTTGTTAAGTGTATAGGCTTTGATCAGTCAGTAGTGAGGCAGAGTTTAATCAAGACCCAGATTTTTCACATTCTAAAATCATGCAATGTTTAGTTTAAACTTATCTATCTTACATTTTGCTAAACAAGATTTCAGCTTAAATTAATCACATGCTATGTCTGCTTCTTGGAAACTTAACCAGTACTAGTGCAGATTCTGTAGAAAATCCCAAAAGCATACTGCGCTAAAAATAAGATTCGAACCTGATACTTTCGGAATGAGAGGCCGATGCTCTACCACTGCACCACTGTATTCCACACAAAATATTTAGCAGAGCGAGGTTTGACCGCCAAACCATATAGGATTAAATAGAATATTACAAGAGATATTGTTGGAGAAAGATCATTTTACCTTTGTTTTTTTATGTCTCTGATGCAGTCTGATCCACTGAGATCAACTAAAGGGAATTTCTTATCATCACTAAAAGATACAATCCATGTATTTTGCTTTGGCTCTAGCTCATGAAAATATGAATTGGATAAATATCATTCTCATGCCAAAAATTAACAAATATTAGCTATATAATTCATAGGTGTCGAACATGATATTCTTTGTTGTCAACAGAATGTGTAAAGTTACTGAATACACTTATTGACTTCTTTCAGGAGGAGTAAATTGGTCACACATATATACTCTTTTATTACTCAGCTAAACCCTTTGTCACTGAGAAGATTCTTTTCTACCCACAATGTAGGGTTTAAGTGTCAAATAAGGGTTTTAGCATTTGAAACACTCACCTAATCTAGAGCTTTGATTATTGTATACAATATTTCACTTACCAAAACTGTACTGGTAGGTTTTCATGCTGCACGCCGAGCCCCGGTATCTCAGTCGGTTGTGATGATGGCTGTCAATTAAGGGGTTGTGAGTTCCATCCCCAGCTTGGCCAACATTCTTTCAGACGTTTGACAAAAGTCACTGTGACAAGTGTCATTCGTCTTCCACCAATGTGCAAACAGCCTATGTGGAAAAGCAGCCAGATGCTTGGAAAGAATGTTGTGTGGAATACTGGTGTGAGAAAGCTAGGGAACTCATGAGTAGGTGAAATAGCCGTCGTGATATGACTGAATAATTGTTGAAAACGGTGTTTAACCCCAGTCAACCAATCATGTTGGACAATTTACCTGATATGACAGTTTCAGGGTTGTCTGCTTTTAGCTTGAAAGCATCTGATTAAAAAAATAAAATTACATTTTAAGTTGAAGTGTAGTGTTGATACACAATTGAAAACATTATGGGAAAAGGAAAAATAAACCATTCCATGATGTTTTCATATAAATTGTCTACCTTTTTCCACGTTTTGACGCATTGTGACACAGCTGCAGCAGTTGATTTTTGAAAACATCTTTGCAAAAGAATACAATTTTAATGCTCATGATGAGCAATTTCTCCTTTTGCCACATTACTATCATCTCTATTCTATGGTTACGCCTTCCGTTATGGAGATGTTCTACATGTTCGCCTATGTGGTTAAAGTCGTCTGCTGCAATGTATGTATGTGGGAAAGGGTTATGGAAAGGATGACAGATAAGTCTCAAAGTATTCATGCTTTAATTTGCTAAATAATATTCAATACATTCTCCAGAATGACAAAAGTATTCCCGCTGAAATGTGAAGCTCCTGTGGATTTTGAATACCAACTGACATATCTCCAGCCACACCAGGCGTTTACTGTGTTTCCCATGTCTGGTAAGTTTATTTGTCAAATTGTATGGAACATGTTGTTTTCTTTCCTCCGTGGTGGTGGGGGAGCCAATCCAGGGTTGTGAGTTCCAATCCCAGCTTGGCCATCATTCTTTCCGATAATTTACAAAAGTCACTGTGACAAGCGTCATTCGTCTTCCACCAATGGACTAACAGTTTATGTGGAAAAGCAGCCAGTTGCTTGGAAAGTATGTTGTGTTAAGTACTGGTGTGAGAAAGCCAGGAAACATATGAGTTACAGTAGGTGAACTGGCTGCCATGATATTACTGAAAAATGGTTGAAAACAGCGCTAATCCTCCATGATGGATGGGATTGCAAGGATAGCATTATCACTGATCTGATGGTGTCTGGATTACTTTAACCCTTTTCCATATTCAAAAAATGCATGCAGATTATTTTGGGTGCGTCTTTGCAAAGAGATAGAAAAAATAGGGGGTAAAACATTGTGGAAAAAGGAGAAATAGTATGAGAAATACTTGATAAAGTAAATTTCTTCTATGCCTAGGATGGTCTAAATAAGACAATTATTTTGAATACCACTGAAATATGTGAGATACTTTTGGGAAAAGATCTACTGCGACTTTTGGTATTATTCTAACATATTTATATGTACATCTAATGGGAAGCAAGTTTTGACGACATTTGAAAACAATTTCTCCTTTAGCCAAAATAATTTTAACTCTATTAAATCAATATACACATGTCATGTACTATTATTTATAGAGGTTTGCAATATTTATGCGGAGATATTTTCAAATTCTTCTGCTGCAGATTTATTGTATAGGGGAAAAGGTTAATTGCTCTCAATGTGTGCTTTTAGAAATGCAACCAGTACTCAAGAATGCTGTGTATGGGGGCAGGTCTGGAATGGTGACCCTTTAACATGTTTATCATTGTGCAATAGGCGACAAATACTTTACTGAATTACTTTATGTTTTGACACCAAAACAAATACTAACAATACTGTATGTTTGTACATATATATTACTTTATAATTTTATTAAAATTCACAGTCTACCAGTGACACTATTCCTTTCCCACATACAGCAAATCTACAGCAGTTGACTTAAAAAATATCCAGCCAAAAATATGAAAATCTTTTTAAATAAAAGTATATATGTATTTATTGTATCGAGTTAAAAACATTGTGGCAAAAGGAGAAATTTATCATCATGAGCAATATTTCCTTTTGTCCACAATATTTTCAAAATTTGTCTGCAAGTGAGATATAAAAAGTTTGCATCAATAGCATACAGTTATAACATTAAAATTGTTATTAACCCTTTCCCACATATAGACACATTTTGACACATCTGCAGATCTCAGACGACTCTTGAAAACAGTGTAGCAAAAGGAACAATTGCTCAAAACAAGCAATTTCTCATTTTGCCATAATGTTTTCAACTATTTTCAGTAATTATTTCTTCATCTATAGAGATTTTCCATATATTTTACTAAATATCTTCAAAGTCGTCTGCTGGAGATTTGCTTTATGTGGGAACAGATTAAATTCATATCAATGCATGTTTTTTCCAGGTATTATTCCAGCCAATGGAGAAACAGAAGTATCTGTGACATTTTCACCCATTGAATTCCATACAGCCTATATGAGAGTACAGCTGGTTATCTCCCAGTTTAACTCGGATCCCATTGTTTGTACCTTCACTGGGACTTCAACTCCTGGACTGCTGAAGTAAGCTTTAACCCTTTACAACAAGCATACACAATTTGAGACATTTGCAGCAGACAACTTGTGAAAACATTGTGCCGAAAAAAGTAACTGATTATAATGAGTACTTTTTACTTTTGCTTAAGTGTGTTCAATTCTATTCAATATTGTTGCGCAATGGCAGTCTGTTCTTCTTTGGGAGAAAGGATGTTGGTCTCGACCTGAGTAATCCTCTGTTATGGATAGTTCACTTATCATATATATACCTTAATAGAGGATATTTCATAAATGTTTATTTATTATCACTTTTATTAAACAAGTTTACTATAAAGATGATATGCAATGAGGCTTGGCGAGCGTCATAGTCAACTTAGTTTACAAGTTTAATAAAAGTGATAATAAATAAACACAAATGAGATATTCTACTTATCACATTAAGTGATTTATGAAGAAAAAATGTACTTAACGTTTGCCATATTTCTACATGAAGTATGCTAATTTTGGCGCCAAAGTGAGTAACGTTATAACATCAAGCTGCTGAAGTGACGTCATTTCATAGTTTGGTCTCCTCATTGTTAAAAGACTTCAGCGTTCGACTGGAAACCAAACTAGTAGTGTCATATGATATTTATGTAATGGGATTTTGACACTCCCAGAGAGGACTTTATGTGATAAAGGAAGTTAACCCTTTCCCTCATATAGACGCTTTCTGACGCCTCTGCAGCAGACGGCTTTTTGAAAACATAGTGACAAAAGAAGAAATTGCACAAAACGTGCAATTTCTCCTTTTGCCACAATGTTTTCCACTTTTAGTCATAGGTTATCCATTCAATTATGGAGATTTTCTATTTGTTGACAAAATACGTTCAAAGTCGTCTGCTGCAGAATTGTCGTATGAGGGAAAGGGTTAAAGCAGACGGCGTTTTGAAAACATAGTGACAAAAGAAGAAATTGCACAGAACGTGCAATTTCTCCTTTTTGTCACAATGTTTTCCACTTTTAGTCATAGGTTATCCATCTGACAAAATACGTTCAAAGTCGTCTGCTGCAGAATTGTTGTATGAGGGAAAGGGTTAAGTACAAAGGGGGTAAATATATGACCCTGAAGAAAAATGCATATAAAATGGGAAGCTAAGGACGTAAATCAATAGATGGAGTGTAGATGAATAGATAGTTTGATTTACAGCATATAAAATTAATCAAATAATTTGGTCACTCGATAACATACAAAGTATGGGTAGATGGAAGGTTATGGAATTTAAAATAAATATATCGATCTACACAGAGATGTTCCTAACAAACAGTAACCATTGTAAACTGTACATGTACATCTTAACCCTTTCCCACATACAACAAATCTGCAGCCGACGACTTCCAAAACATATTGGCAAAGATATATTAAAAAGAGTTGAAAACATTGTGACAAAAGGAGAAATTGCTTGTTTTGAGCAATTTCTACTTTCGTCACAATATTTACAAAAGTCGTTAATTTTTTCCCACATTTGACCCATTTGCAGCAGACGACTTTTAAAAACATTGTGGCCAAAGAAGAAATCACTCATAATGAGCAAGTTCTTCTTTTGTCGCTATGTTTTCAACTCTATTCAGTATTTCACTTTCTGTTATTGAGTTTTAATTTCTAATGCTTACTTTCAGAGAACTCAGTGCATCTAGATACACAACAATTCAAGGGGAGGAAAGTTTTTTACTAGACTCTGTGTTAGATCCCCAAGTTATAAAACCTGTGGACAGAGCCAGAAGTAAAAAGATCAAGGTCAAACTTCCACCTACTTCAAATGTCAAACAGGTAAGGAATTTGTATGCAGAGGACTAGATTAGGAAGAGTAAACTTGTCTTTTCCCTACAATATCTCTCTTATTACTCAAACAAACCCAATGTTGTACGTACTCAAATGAATTGTGTCACTTATGCAATTCTTTTAAGTACCAACAACATAGGGTCTGAGTGTCAAGTAAAGATTTTAGATCATGATAAATGCTTCTGATCTAGAGCTCTGGCTATATTTCATCTTTCACCTTTTTTATTTTGTTTTGCCTTCTTTTCCCCACAATATTTTTGACATTAAAAATATATACTTTTATAGAAATAAAAATTTGAATCGAAATATGTTTTTGATACAGAATCGAAAACATTGTTGGAAATGGATAAATTGCTCATCATGAGCAATTTTCCCATTTCTCACAATCATTTTGCCATTAAGGTTTCTACTGCAGAGGCATTGTTCATTAGTCTTCTGTATAAAGGTTCATTTTAAATCATTTTAGAGGCTTTTACTAATGTTGTAAAAGTCCAAGACTTAAAGATTTTGAATGGTACTGATTTCTTATTTTCAACAGCTTATATTTTAAAACTTACTTTTAAAGAATAATCACCAACATTTATTGAGGGTTAAATTGGTATTTTTGGCCGGATTGCTCTAGCAATTCCGGTCTATAGATTGGCGATGTCTGTCTGTCTGTCTGTCTGTCCGTCAACATTTTGGTTAAAGTTTCAAGTTGAGGCAAAATCTCAGCACTGGAAAGGGTTACAAACTTGAAACTTTGCCTGAAGGTAACCAGTAACAAGTTTTATTGATTTCTATGGTTATTTTGACCTTGACCTTGACCTTGGTTTGTCAATTTTCAAGGTCAAATTGCCGACAATCTGGCCTTACCGTCTTCAGCGGTTTCTTGTTCTCTCAAGGTTTCTCTGATTACCAAACTAAACTAAATGTTGCAGGATTTATAGAATCATCTGCCTAAGACGAATCTTTTGAGTTACTATTATATAGGTTTTTAGGATAAAGCAAGGGCTTAAGAACATGGAATTTGCCTCTTTTATCAGAAGTGTTAGAAATTATGAGAAATCTATTTCAGGAGATAGAATACCAAGGTTTGAAGTTTCCCGCCGATCTGGACACACCGTATGCTGTATCACAGGTATTGAACCAGGCACCCGGAAAACTGAGGGCTAAAGATCTGAGAGAAGGTATGGTATACAAGATTCTTTATAAGTTTATTTGCTTTAATTCAAATTCAATTACAACTAATAAATTGTTTGCTTGCCATTAAGTGGGACACTTCATATAAAAACTGACTTTGGGATGTTGGATGATAATTGTGGTTAAGATTATTTTACCCTCGCTTGTATAGTTTGTTTCAGCGATAACCCTCCTTCAGAGCTCTAGATAAGAAGAGTATTTCACATTCCCGATTCCTTATTTGACCCTCAAACCCTATGTTGTGGGTACTCAAAAGATTTGTATCAGTGAAAACTTTGACATACCCACAACATAGGGCTTAGTTAAGTCATAAGACAGATATTGTAGGGTAAAGACCAGTTTACTCCTCATCTAGTCCTCTGAAGTTTGTTATGACTTGAACAGGGAATATCCTAAACAGACTGCATGGAGGCATGGGCTGTTTCTTACATACTCCTTGTGGGCAGTTTTCATAGTTTGTGGCCAAATTTAACCCTTTCCCACATACAGCAAATCTGCAGCAGATGACTTTGAAAATGTCTACTCAAAAATATGGAAAATCCCTATCATTGTAGATATAATTACTATAAAAAGTTGAAAACATTGTGGCAAAAGGAAAAATTGCTCGTTTTGAGCAATTTCTCCTTTTGTCACGATGTTTTCAAAAGTCGTCTGCTGTAGATGCGTCAAAGGGTGTCCAAAGGCGGGAAAGGGTTAACAATTATGCTATGTGTATCATTTATGAATACAAAAACACTTTTTAACAATGTACTAGATGTGATATTTGTAGAGTTTTATAGTCTGAAAGTAAAGACACATGATGGACATTTTCAACCTTAACCCTTACCCTTATATAGACGCTTTTTGACGCCTCTGCAGCAGACAGCTTTTTGAAAACAATGTGACAAAAGAAGAAATTGCACAAAACATGCAATTTCTTCGTTTGCCACAATGTTTTCCACTTTTTGTCATAGGTTATCCATTCAATTATGGAGATTTTCTATTTTTTGACAAAATACGTTCGAAGTCGTCTGCTGCAGAATTGCGTATGAGGGAAAGGGTTAAAATTATAATTCTAATACAGAGCTGAAAACAGTGTTAGAATTAAATTGGTTTGCTTATTACTTTATCCACAATATTTTCATAATAAGTCATCTTCTGCAAGAATCAACTGTATCACTATCTATATGAATACTCACATTGAATGGATACAGTCACTAGGGCGAAGCTCATTAATATTCATATGTTGTAAAAAAAATACACTAAGTATGCCATGGTTTAGTTGGTAAACTTTTGAATAACATTCTCTGCAAATGAAACTTAAACTGGAGATTCATAAAATGTTATTTATTGACCTGTATAAACAACCGTTTTTCTCATACCTTTTATTTATTTTAGTTGTGGTAAAGAAGAACTCTAAGTCAACAGCAGAGGCAACCAGGCAAATGAAGGTAAGATGTTTGTGACTTTTAAGGAATTCATACAGTTTCCAGTCACCCGTTTACCCTTTCCCACATGCAAAAAATCTGCAGCAGACGACTTCGAAAACATGTGGACAAAAATTGAAAATCCCTATAAATAAGGGTATATCTACTGAAAAAAGTTGAAAACATTGTGGCAAAAGGAAAAATTGCTCATTTTGAGCAATTTCTTCTTTCGTCGCAATGTTTTCAAAAGTTGTCTGCTGCAGAGGCGCCAGAAAGCGTCGATATGTGGGAAAAGTTAAATATGTGGTTATGCTGCGGGAATCAAGATTTGGTACATTATAGCGTCGGCCCTATCGTTCCCTCATATGGATACAATTTGATGCCTCTTTAGCAGGTTTCTTTTGAATGAATTGTAACAAAAGGAGAAATTGATCAAGATAAGCAATGTTTCCTTTTGTTGCAATGTTTTCCACTTATTATGATTTTGCTTAAAGAGATTTTTCATATTTTTATCTAGAAGTTGTTTTCTGCAGATGTTTTTTAAGTGGGAAAGTTTTGAACATTGGCCATAATTATGATCAGTTGTAGACAATACTTGTTTTTTCCAAAATGTTTCATCTTGTGACATTGACATTGAGTTTTCATCTTCTTCAAACAAAAACTGTTGCCACTTGGGACCATTAGCATTGCAACTTTTTTTTTCCTAAAAATCTGAAAAATGATATTTCATTTAACCCGTTGCCTCATATAGATGCTTTCTGACGCCTCTGCAGCAGACGGCGTTTTGAAAACATAGTGACAAAAGAAGAAATTGCACAAAACGTGCAATTTCTCCTTTTGTCACAATGTTTTCCACTTTTTGTCATAGGTTATCCATTCAATTATGGAGATTTTCTATGTTTTGACAAAATATGTTCAAAGTCGTCTGCTGCAGAAATGTTGTATGAGGGAAAGGGTTAATTTTGAAATTACGTATTACGATTTACATAAATTAACCCTATTTGCTACCAATTGTTATAGCTAATTAAATATATATAGCTTATATGATAAATATAGATAGAATGATCAATGATTGAATACTCAGAAGTCATTCTTTCCCTGATACAGATGACGAGACTAGAAGAGATAAATACTAAACAGGTGTATATTAGTGGTGCTATGCGAAAAACTTACCTTAAAATAATTATTACAATGGCAGAAAACACCTGCCTGCTGAGAATCCAAATGAAAACAACTTTACAAAAATTACTTATAACCTTCTATGACTAATTGATGAACAATTTACAGCAAGAGCAGTCTGTTCAGATGTGCTGATGGATCTGTATCTATGTTGGTCCCAAATGCCTTACTCTTGGTTTTCCCAGAGCGCTGCATGTGTACTTTATGATTAATACACAATACAACTTAACACACATTTTTTAATGCTTCTGCAACTCCTAGAAAACAGAAAGTTTGACTTTGATTATAATTTTGAAAACATTGTTGGAAAAGGAGATGTACTTGTCCTGATATTTTCACTAAATATTTTTTAAAAATTTATCTCCTGTAGAAAAGCAAAAAGTTTTCTGCATCAAGGGAATAGTTGTTTATAACCCTTTCCCACATATAGCAAATCTGCAGACGACTTTGAAAACACACATATATGAGGAAAATCTCTATAGAGGGAATTATAATTATAAAATGGAGTTGAAAACATTGTGGAAAATGGAGAAATTGCTCATCATGAGCAATTTATCCATTTGCCACAATGTTTTCAAAAGTTGTCTGCTGCAAAGGCGTCAGAAAGCTTCTATTTGTAGAAAAGCAAAAACTTTTCTGAATCAAGGTTAGTGTTGTAAGCGGTAAAACAACCAAATGTATTGTCAGAACAGAACTTTCAAAGTAGCCTATTTAATGAGAAAAGATGTTTCATTAATCTTTCAGGAGGCCAAGTTTGAACATCAAGTAAGACAGAATGTGTATGAAGAACGCCAGAATCAGTTACGGTGGCAGTCAAAGCTGGGTGACGAACAAATAAGTACAGAAGAAAGAGGAAAAATCCTAACTGAGAGAAATTGCTCATGGAACATTTACAAAGTGAGTAGGAGCAAGGAAACCCTCCTTAACCCTTTCCCTCATATAGACGCTTTCAGACGCCCCTGCAGCAGGCGGCTTTTTGAAAACATAGTGACAAAAGAAGAAATTGCACAAAACATGCAATTTCTCCTTTTGCCACAATGTTTTCCACTTTTTTTCATAGGTTATCCATTCAATTATAGAGATTTTCTACTTTTTTACAAAATAAGTTCAAAGTCGTCTGCTGCAGAATTGTTGTATGAGGGAAACGGTTAATACATACCGGACACATCAGGTTACATGAAACCTTTCCCATATATAGATGCTTTCTGATGCAATAGCAGCAGACAACTTTTGAAAACATTGAGACAAAAGGTGAAATTGCTCATTATGAGCAATTTCCCCTTTTATTTGGCCACAATCTTTTCACGTTTATTTAACCCTTTCCCTTATATAGATGCTTTCTGACGCCTCTGCAGCAGACAGCTTTTTGAAAACATAATGACAAAAGAAGATATTGCGTGCACAAAACGTGCAATTTCTCCTTTTTCCACAATGTTTTCCACTTTTAGTCATAGGTTATCCATTCAGTTATAGAGATTTGTCATACTTTGACAAAATATGTTTAAAGTCGTCTGCTGCAGAATTGTCGTATGAGGGAAAGGGTTAATACATACCAGACACCTTAGGTTACATGAAACCTTTCCCACATATGGACGCTTTCTGATGCAATAGCAGCAGACAACTTTTGAAAACATTGAGACGAAAGGTGAAATTGCACCTGATGAGCAATTTCCCCTTTGGCCACAGTGTTTTCCACTTGATTTATTATTCAGGCGGTCTTTTATGGAGATTTTTCAGGTTTTTGTCACCATGTCTTCAGAGTCGTCTGCTGCAGATTTTCTATACATATCAGGTTACATTAACCCTTTCCCACATATAGACGCTTTCTGACGCCTTTGCAGCAGACAACTTTTGAAAACAATGTGACAAAAAAAGAAATTGCTCAAAACGAGCAATTTCTCGTTTTGTCACAATGTTTTCAATTTTTTTTTGTAATTACACCTTCATTTATGGCGATTTTCCATGTTTTTGCCTAAATGTTTTCAAAGTTGTCTGCTTCTGATTTGTGATATTTGGGAATGGGATAAGGGTAATCAGGATGAGGGAGGGTCAGAACCGGGACTGCTCTTTATACATTCAGAAGGGCTTAAGATGTAATTTCTGAGATAAACACTAGAACTGTAGCCCCTTTGGATTAAATTCCACACTCATTAACTACAATGCAGAAATGGGAATGCAATAAGACCCCCTGTTGCCCCAATAAGCTCATATTCATTTATTTTTAGATCACCAGAGCCGAAGGCTCAGGTGAGCTATTCCTATCACTTTTTGTCCGTCGTCCGTCGTCCGTCCGGCGTTAACTTTTAGCTTTAAACATCATCTCCTCCCAAACTCCAAGGACAATTTCCGTGAAACATCACAGGACTGTTCCTCTGGTTGGCCTCTTTCAAAGTTGTTCAAAGATTTAAATTCCATTGAGAACTTTGGTTGCTGCGGCATCAGAAAGGGGGCAAAAGGTCCAAACTTTAAAAATCTTCTCCTCCGAATCTGCCTGTCAGATTCAAATATAATTTGGTAGAAATGTTCATTGGGTGACCCTCTATAAAAATTGTTCAAGCCATACTGATTGGTCGAAAAACATGGCAGTTAGGCGGCATCAAAAAAGGGGCAAAATGACAAAATTTGAAAATTCCATTTTTATGCAAATGCTTGTCTGATTTAAAGAAAATATAATATGAATCTTACTGTAATCCTCTTTTTAATTTGTTTAAGCCGTTTTGATTTGTTACACAATCATAGCAACCAGGCGTCATCACAAAAGGGGTAAATTGAACTTTTAGCTACAAATGACAACCATCTCCTACCATTCCAATAGACCAATTACCACAAAACATCACAGGAATGTTCCTTTGGTGGTCCTCTTTCAAAATTGTTCAAAGATTAAAATTCCAATGAGAACTTTGGTTGCTGCGGCATCAGAAAGGGGACAAAATGTCCAAACTTTAAAAATCTTCTCCTCCGAATCTGCCTGTCAGATTCAAATATAATTTGGTAGAAATGTTCCTTGGGTGACCCTCTATAAAAATTGTTCAAGCCATACTGATTGGTCGAAAAACATGGCAGTCAGGCGGCATCAGAAAAGGGGCAAAATGACAAAATTTGAAAATTCCATTTTTATGTAAGTGTTTGTCTGATTTTAAGAAAATATAATACGAATCTTACTGTAATGATCCTCTTTTTAATTTGTTTAAGCCGTTTTGATTGGTTACACAATCATATCAACCAGGTGTCATCACAAAAAGGGTAAATTGAACTTTTAGCTACAAATGACAACCAACTCCTACCATTCCAATAGACCAATTTCCACAAAACATCACAAGAATGTTCCTTTGGTGGTCCTCTTTCAAAATTGTTCAAAGATTTATATTCCATTGAGAACTTTGGTTGCTGCGGCATCAGAAAGTGAGAAAAATACCCAAATTTTAAAATCCTTTTCCTACATAATCTACTTGTGCGATTGCAAGATAATTTGGTAGAAATATTTCTTAAGTGACCCTCTAAATAAACTGTTGAAGCCATATTGATTTCGTTGAAAAACAGGGCAGCAAGGCGGCATCAGGAAAGGTGCAAAATGACAAAAACTTTATAATTCCATTCTTATTAAAGTTCTTGTTAGATTTCAAGATATAATGGCCTTTACTGATAAGCTGTTTCTTGAGAAGTGTCCACTCCTTTCAGTTTCATTTGCACTCCCTGATAAAAATTTCCAGATATTTGCAGTTAAATATTTGCTACTAATTTACTATCAATTAGGTGATCGATTTAGGGCCATCTTGGCCCTCTTGTTTTACTCTGTAACTCTTTCCCACATACAACCAATCTGCACCAGGCAAAAATATGGCAAATCTCTATAAATGAGAAGGATAATTTAATAGAGCTGAAAACATTGTGGCAAAAGGAGAGATAGCTAATTTTGAGCAATTTCTCCTTTTGACACGATGTTTTCAGAAGTTGTCTGCTGCAGAGGAGTCAGAGGTCATCTTTATGTGGGAAAGGGTTAGCTGATATGCCATATTAAACTGTGCCAAATTAGTAAAATTGAATATACAAAATGGAGTTTCAAAAGGAGTGGAAATACAAGGAATTGTCAATAATTAAATAGGTTACCCCCCACAATGTTTACAATAATTAATGTCTTAAATAAAGCCTTAAAGGAGTACATGTACATTGTTTACACATTAATGTGGAGCTCAATTAGACAATTTTATTTTGAGGAAAAATAAGAATTTTAAAACATGACATGCTCTAATTATCCTAAGCTCTTTACACATACCCAACATATAATAAATCTGACACAAAAGACTTTGAAACATCTCATAAACAGATCAGCCTGCACAGTCAGTGCAGGTTATTCCGCGCAGACACATTCCAGCTCAGGAGGATAGAGGTATAGAGTAATGATTATTGAAACAGAAAATCCACAGAAGGCCAGTTCGATACTTTACGCCGAGTCTACAATGTTGGTTTTCTCGTGGAACGGCTTGTATATACCTAAGCTGGTTTAGGCCGTAACTTTTATAAAGTATATTCATTGACCTATTACAGATTTACAACTCATTAACTCTTTCTCAAAATTATACTCTCAAATTTGTAAACTATAGATTATTATTCAAATAGTGAATGTAGTCAATTAGTAAGTTGAACAATTTACTTATTGCTTTAGAAATATCGTAGGGAAAAGATTTAACATTCTGAAAATTAGATGTTTAATTGTGTCTCCTGCCAATACAATATCATGTTAATGGTCACACATAGAAGAAATCTGCAGCTTTAGTTTCAAAAACTATCGAAAACTATCGAAAACTTCTGTAAATGAAAGTATAATTATCAAGAGTTGAAAACATTGTGGTAAAAGGAGAAATTGTTCATTATGAGCAAGTATTTCTTTTGTCACAATGTTTTGAAAAGTTGTCTGTTTTAAAATTTGTTGTTATTCAACTGCATTTACGATTAACACAATTTGTTTGTTTCCCAGTACAAGAGACGAGGGGAGCCAGTGGAGGAGGAGGAATACAACAGAGAATGTACGCAGTGTACTTTTAAACGGACGATGCGGGACAAGGATAATCTCCCACCAGAGACGGCACAGTTTGATACGTATACCAATGACCTATGGTCAGTCAGACATCGGGCCATCAGTAAATTTGTACAGGCAGCGAGGACAGTAAGTAGAAATTTTTTTCAATCTCTCAAAATCTGCAGATTTGTTAGCCCTCCCTGTCCCGCATGCAATAAGTCTGCAGCAGACGTCTTTGAAAACATCAGGGGGGCAGGGGGTTGATATTGAAATTCTCTATTAATGTAAGTTTAACTAGAGTTGAAAACATTGTGGCAAAATGAGATATTACTCCTTAAGAGCATTGTCTTCTTTTACCACTCTGATTTAAAAAGTTGTCTCCTGCATTAAACTAGAATTAGTTTTTAGACAACATTTAAAATCAGCTGCATTCATTCAGCATGGTTAAAGGTTATTAAAAGAATAAATTTCTTCTTATTTTCTAGATAATAATTCGTCGAAGAGCCACTTACAAGTTGAAATCGTTGAAAAAGCTTGTTGAGGATTGGAGGAAAAAGAAATACACGTCCTCTTCTTTAACTGGTGAGTTTGCTATACAAACACAAATACTGAAGAAGTTGAATTTCTATAGAAATCACTTCTACATTGTATGTCAATAACGTTTTCATTTGGTTACTTATTTTGCAAGCAAGCAACACATGTAAAAGTCTTTGTATAATTGATTAACCCTTTCCTTCATATAGACGCTTTCTGACGCCTCTGCAGCTCTCTGTTTTTGGAAACATAGTGACAAAAGAAGAAATTGTTTAAAACAAGCAATTTCTCCTTTTGCCACAATGTTTTCCACCTTTAGTCATAGGTTATCCATTCAATTATAGAGATTTTCCATTTTTTGACAAAATATGTTCAAAGTCGTCTGCTGCAGAATTGTTGTACGTGGGAAAGGGTTAACCCTTCAACAAGTTCTGCAGATATGCTTCAGAAGTCACTTTAAAAACATGCATAAATATGGAACATCTCTACAAATGAAAGAATAATTTTTCAAAAGAAGTTGAAAACATGGTGGCTACAGGAGAATATTTTCTTTTTGCCACAATGTTTTTTTTAAAAAGTTGTCATCTGCTGATGTGTACAAATGCATCTGGACGTCAGAAGGTTGTAATAATTGAGATGTGTTCCACAAAGATCAACCATAGCATATTTGTGACAAGCGTAGATAGATTACCCCTTTCTCACATAAAGATGCATATATACAGCAGATGGCAATTTGAAATAATTATGGCAAAACGCAAAATTGATTACCATGAGCAATTTCTTTTTAAGCCACAATGTTTCCACATTTATACAAGAATTGTATTTTCATTCATTCAGGTGTTTCCTTATTTTTGCCTAGATTTCTTCAAGGTCATCTGCTGCAGATACTGTGTATGTGGGAAAGGGTGCTCTGTAGAATCCCCTTGACTGTCCCTGTGACTGGTAAGCAATCAGTGCAGATTCAGATGTGCTTGTATCGGTGTACAGGTTGATCTGGTTCAATAGTGATTGCAAATTCCCTGGTTTTCCTTAACCCTTTCCCACATTTAACAGATCTGAAAGAAGATGACTTTGAAAATAGTTGGTAAAAATGTGAAAACTCTATGATTGAAACTTTAATCATTGATTAGAGTTGAAAATATTGTGGCAAAAGGAGAGCAATTTCACCATTTGCCGAAATGTTTACTAAAAATGTTGCTGCTTCAGAGGCATCAGAAAGTGTCTGTATGTGAGAGAGGATTAACCTCAATTAAATCTTATGCATAATGCTTATATGAGCCTGTGCATGAAAAATTGACTTTTGTGAACAGATTAGATTCAGACAAGCCTTGACATCAGCACAGTCCACTGTTCAAGTCTTTCTTACACTAAGCCTGTCAATGTGTGTAGATTCGGATAGGATTGAGCTTGTGTACAGGTTGATCTAAACTTACAGTGTTCAGATATGACAACTGGTACCTTTTTCCACAGACAGACTCATATGAACATATTTTGTTCTTTATTGTTATAATAATTTGAGCCAACCCGCGGGAAACCAAACAGTGTGAACTCTGTGTTAAGTATCGACCCGGAACAGCTTAAGCATCACGCACAGGCTTACCCGGATAGACACTTTTCGCCACCTGTGGATTTTCTGCTTCAGGAATCATTACTCTATACCTCTATTCCCCTGAGACAGAATGTGTTGGCACGGATCAGTCTGTGTGGACTGTGCAGTATGATCTGGGTTGATATATTACGCAGAGGCCATTATGCTGGTTTTCCTGCGGGACGGCTCATATTTTAATTATTTACAGTTTGTAACATGAATGAATGGATTGTTATAAGTTATTAGTTTCAATATTATGATGCTGGGGGTTGGTTATACACTACTTCATTTTATGGTCTTTGGTGGAAAACATTTTCCAAAATAACCCTTTACCACATGAAGCAAATCTGTAGCAGAAATAATCACTGCAAAAATGTTTAAAGTCTCTATAAATGAATCATAATTGAATAAAGTTGAAAACATGAAGGCAAAAGATGAAATTGATCATTTTGAGCAATTTCTCCCTTTGCAACAATGTTTTCAAAAGTCTGCATGTTGGAAAGGGTTATAATGTTACTTCATCTGTTTTCGTGACAAGTTGTTTCTATTTAAAAATCTTTAATCCCAGCCTATTCCATCTAGTTCCAGAATCCCAAAAATAATCAAATGAAAAGGGGCTTTTGGTTTTAATTTTTTACATTTGTTACATTTTGGGCAGAACTTTCCTGGATAATTAACCCTTTCCCATATACAGTTAGTTCGAAGCAGATAAGTTTGAAAACATTTAGATACAAATTATCATTGTGAGCAATTTCTCTTTTTGTTATAATGTTTTCCAAGAACTGTCAGCATATTTGTTGAATGTTGGAAAGGGTTAAGTCCTTTAAAGCAATTATAGAGGCCTATCATAATTTCCCATTATAGTTTCATTTGAACACATTTTTATCTTTATTCAATCAATCTTGAAAAGTCGAGTAACATCTTTTTACATGATATTTTATTGTACAAACAATTTGCAATTTCAATTCATAAACAGATGCTGTTGTGGTTTAGTAATTCAGGGAAATCTATACTATTATGTGAATCTACTTTTTAGATTTTACCTATATTAATTAACTCTTTCCCACCTGAAGACGCATTTTGAAGCAATTACATCATCTGACTTTTTAATACATTGTGAAAAAATAAGAAATTGCTCATAATGAGCAATTTCTCCTTATACCACAATGTTTTTAACTGTATTTTATATACATATTTGCATTTATAGATATTTTCCTATATGTTTGCCTAAACATTTTTCTCTTTATGAGCAATTTATCCTTTTGGCAAAATTGATTTCAAAAGTCGTAAGACAGTGTGTGAATGCAGGTAAGGTATAACTGGACTCATTCTACCTATGTTGTGATTACCCATTACAGATGAGTCGGAACCTGTTGGTAAGCTCTCATATTTGTAGGTCACACACACACTCGATGGTCATACAGTCGCTTCTTATCAATAACTCAGTGGTGCTCCCCCAAAACAAACCTTGACCCTTTAGCACATACAGATGCTTTCTGACGCCTCTTCAGCAAGCAGACGACTCCCACATTATGACATACAGATGCTTTCTGACGCCTCTTCAGCAGATGTTCTGTAAAAACATGTAGGCAAAAGGAGAAATTGCTCATGATTAGCAATTTCTCCTATTGCCACAATGTTTTCAACTCTATTCAATGATTAAACAATAGAGATTTTCCATGATTTTTTTAAAATCGTTTGCTGCTGATATGTTGCATGTGAGAAAGGGTTAAGGCAGTTGCGAGCAGTGTAAAACCAGATCAGCAAGCCCATCCATGCAGTCTGATCTTGCTCTGCACTAATTAATTATAGAATTTCCATTTGGATCCTAAGCAAGGATGGGCGGTCAGGTCTTTTACAACATGTGTAATAATTCTATTAAGGAAGGGTTTTCAAGGAGCACTGCTTTATGGTATTATTCATATTTTTTATTTATTTTTATTTGCTTTCTTTTTCCATCAATCTATCTACCCCAGATTTTTGTGTCGTACAATATTGTTGTTTCATTCAACCTAGAGTCGTTAAACTTTATAGAAATGTTTAACCTTTTCCAACATGCAACAAATCTGCAGCAGACGACTTTGAAAACATCTTGGCAATAATATGGATAATCTCTGCAAATGAAAAAGAGAGTTGAAATTGTTGTGACAAAAGGAGAAATTGCTTATTTTCCTTTCGCAACAATGTTTTAAAAAGCCGTCTGCTGCAGAGGTATCAACATGTGTCTGTATAAAGGAAAGGGTTATCACAATGTTTAAATGGGGTATGATTTGTACCTCAATGTAATTTCTCGTAACTCTAGTTTGTTCTAGAGATGTTTTCACAGCAGACAGTTTTTTGAATATCACATATCAGAATAAAATTTATCCATATGTGTCTGGTCTGAATAATGGCTTTGCCGATTTTATCCCTGATGTAATGGGAACACAGAAAATGATCATACATCCCATTCAGAGATAACACTGGGTTTAAGTTGACACTAACTGTGCATTAAGTGCTTGGTCATTTTGATTCCGAATAACCCTTACCCCCATGCATAATCACTTTGATTTCACTTGCAACAGATTATTTATGAAAACATTGCGATTTCAGTGTCTCTGTATATCACAATGTTTCCTCTTTTTTTCTAAAATCAAACCTTCGTCCATAAAAAATTTCCATAGTTTTAACCCAAATGTTTTCAAAGATGTCTCCTGCATATTTGTTCTATGTGGGTAATGGTTGAATCAGTAAAATCAAAACATAGACCCCTTATTGTGGATGTGTGGTGTTATTGGCATGAATTGTCAGTGTTTCACTTCCCTCACTGTGATTTGCACTAATGCTCTTTCATTGGAAAATTTGGAAAATTAGAAAAACAGACTTTAATTAACGTTATGACTTCAACTATAAGTTTCTTTTCCTTTCTTCTCTCAACAACTAAGTTGATGTCAACAAATATTCTTTAATCCTTTATCTCATATAGACACTTTCTGACACCTCTGCAGCAGATGACTTTTTGAAAACATAGTGACAAACGAAGAAATTACTCAAAACAAGCAATTTCTCCTTTTGCCACAATGTTTTCCACTTTTAGTGTTAGGTTATCCATTCAATCATAGAGATTTTCTATTTTTTGACAAAATATGTTCAAAGTCGTCTGCTGCAGAATTGTTGTATGAGGGAAAGGGTTATCCCTTTCCCACATACAACAAGTCTGTGGCAGATGACTTTAAAATCATTAATACTTTCTGATGATGAGAAAAATATGGGAAATTTCCTATATAAAAATTAAGTTTTAGAATAGAGTTGAACACAATTTGGCAATAGGAGAATTGCTCATGATGTGCAATTACTCATTTTGCCACATTGTCTTTAAAAGTCTTCTGTTACAGAGACATCAGAAAGTGTAAGCAATTTTACAGATCAATTTTACAGATCAATTTTACAGATCAATTTTACAGATACATTTTTACAGATCAATTAGTCCATCCTATCATTGGTCAAAAGGGACTTTTGGTTATTGCAGTAATTATTTTAGCACTTGTACCTTTTATATTTTCAAAGATTCATTGTTTGGCATTGATGTGGTCAAATATTTCATTCAAACTCTCCATAGTTTACACTTTCCCACTTATAACAAAAAAAAATGCAGCATTTTTGCCTTTTTGCGAAGTTGTTTTCAAAAGTCATCTACTGCTGATGTGTATGCTTTTGCAAGTGGGAAAGGGAGGATAGAACAAAATGAAAATTTGATAATACTGACAATAAAAAAGGGTTATTTAGAAATAGGTTTTAAATAATTTTGGGGCATGGAGATATTGCTTATTTAGAGCAAATTATTCTGTTCGAAAAATTTAGAATTAGAATTAATTGTATTTTATCCCATGTAAATTATTATTTACCCAGAATGTATATGCATCCCTACCTTCCTATGTATACTCCATGAAGTCAATTTTATCTATTGGAAGAGAATTAGATTTTTTGTTTTTTATTTATTTTTTATTCAAGAGTCACATCACCAAAGAAATTAACTGTAAAAGGTTTTGCAATTATTGCCAATAACAAATTTATAGCATACTCGTTATCCCCAAAACTTTCTTCATAAATCTTTGAAGATGTGTTTAATCAGACAGCACAGGGGTAATTTCTGTGCTGGCTGATCGTGATATTTACAAAGCCATGAGGTTAATTTCTGTGCTGTCTGATCTTGATATTTACAAAGCCAAGGGGTTAATGTCTGTGCTCGCTGATTGGATATTTACAAAGTCAAGAGGTTAATTTCTGTGTTGGCTGATCGTGATATTTACAAAGCCAAGGGGTTAATTTCTGTGCTGGCTGATCTTGATATTTTCAAAGCCATGGGGTTAATTTCTGTGCTGTCTGATCTTGATATTTACAAAGCCATGAGGTTAATTTCTGTGCTGTCTGATCGTGATATTTACAAAGCCATGAGGTTAATTTCTGTGCTGGCTGATCGTGATATTTTCAAAGCCATGAGGTTAATTTCTGTGCTGTCTGATCTTGATATTTACAAAGCCAAGAGGTTAATTTCTGTGCTGGCTGATCGTGATATTTACAAAGCCAAGAGGTTAATTTCTGTGTTGGCTGATCGTGATATTTACAAAGCCAAGAGGTTAATTTCTGTGTTGGCTGATCGTGATATTTACAAAGTCAAGAGGTCAATTTCTGTGCTGGCTGATCGTGATATTTACATTTTAGAAAAGACACAATTTCCCTTTTTTAAAATTCATTGGAAGAGAAAAATGAAATTCATCTTGTTTTCTGTAACAGAGGAATAATTCACGAAGCAGATGCACAGTCCGATATAAGAGTGATTGCATTTCTCTATTAACCCTTTTCCCTCATATAGACCCTTTTTGACGCCTCTGCAGCAGACGGCTTTTTGAAAACATAGTGACAAAAGAAGAAATTGCTCAAAGAAATTGCTCAAAATGAGCAATTTCTCCTTTTGCCACAATGTTTTCAACTTTTAGACATGGGTTATCCATTCAATTATAGAGATTTTCTATTGTTTGACAAAATATGTTCAAAGTCGTTTGCTGCAGAATTGTCGTATGAGGGAAAGGATTAACTGTTTTAAACTGGTATGACAGGTTTAGAGTCATTTGCTTCAATTTCTTTGCCACATACAGAAAATCTGCAGCGGACGACTGAAAATATCAAGGAAGAAAATGAGAAACATCTATATAAATGAAAGGAAACATTTTTAGTAGAGTTGAAAACATTGTGGCAAAAGGAAAAATTGCTCATTGTGAGCAATTTCTCCTTTTTCCACAATGTTTTCGAAAGTTGTCTGCTGCAGAGGCGTCAGAAAGGGTCCTTATGTAGGAAAATGTTAACCCTTTTCCATCTGAAGTTCATTTTAATGGATCTTCAGCTATAGACTCATTATAACATTGGGGGAAAAAGATGAATTTTTTCTCAATGTTTTCATCTTTATTTGATTTGATAATTTCACTTTCACTTATTGCAATGTCTTAAAGATAATATTGTAAGTAAATGATTAGACTAAATTCTAACAATAGTTAACAAAATAGAAACATTTTTAGTAAACCTTTACAAGATATTATGATGTCCGCATTAAAAACAATTATTACACATTGACTTGATTAACACTGTGATATTACTGAAAAATTGTTGAAAGCGACTTGTCAATCGTCGGAAAGAAAGTTGGCCGAGCCGGGATTCGAACTCACAACCCCTGGATTGACAGCCCGCGTCGCTACCGACTGAGCTACCGGGGCTCGGCCTCTATTATTGAATGGATAACCTATGACTAAAAGTGCAAAACATTGTGGCAAAAGGAGAAATTGGTCGTTTTGAGCAATTTCTTCTTTTGTCACTATGTTTTCAAAAAGCCGTCTGCTGCAGAGGTGTCAGAAAGCTTCTATATGAGAGAAAGGGACAAATTCCTAAACCTTAAACCTCTCCCTCATACAGACGCTTTCTGACGCATCTGCAGCAGATGACTTTTTGAAAAATTTTGACAAAAGAAGAAATTGCTCAAAACAAGCGGAAAATCTTACGGGTTGACCCCATCACAAAAGGATCTCTTTCTTACATTACACCTGAGCAGCAGGCAACTTTTGAAAACATTTTTTGGCAAAAGTAGAAAAAGTCTTTAATAACCTGCCCCTTTTACCATTACATTATATAGGGTGAGGCCTATAATAACCAATATTATTATACCTCACATGACTTTGTAATGTTAAATTCTCATATACTCATCATGGGCAATTTCTTACTGTCTCAGGCTAACAGTACGTTTTTGAACGGTTAACAGTATAGTGTTACATATGGCACTCGCTGGTTATGCACATGCATGACGTCATTTCAAACAATAACGTCACCTTTTATACGCATGTGCCATGTAACAGTATATTGTTAACCAGTATATGCATAAATGTTCGTGTTACATTGTAGTAAATCTACCCATGTTCACCTCCCCTACAAAGGTACAGAATAAATTGAATAAACATGTAATTCTGTTCGGTATAGTAAAATAAATATTGCATGGCTTCCAGTGTGACAGTACATATTGTCAACATTTGGGTAAATACTGTTAACCCTTTCCCACGCTTTCTGACGCCTCTGCAGCAGACGGCTTTTTGAAAACATAGTGATGTTTTCAAAAGTCGTCTGTTGCAGATGTGTCAAAATGTGTCTATAGGTGGGAACGGGTTATTTACTATATATATACAATAGTAAGGGGCGGTAACCAATCTTGTAGCCATTGTTGGTTCATGCCAGATGTACTAATTTACTATAGTATGCCTGGTACCAAACTTAACCCTTTCCCACATACAACTAATTAGCAGCAGACGATTGTGAACATATTTTGTCAAAAAATGGAAAATCTCTATAATTGAATGGATAACCAATGACAATAAGTGGAAAATATTGTGGCCAAAGGTGAAATTGCTCATCATGAGCAATTTCACCTTTGACCACAATGTTTTCAAAAGACGTCTGCTGCTATTGCGTTAAAATGTGTCTGCAGGTGGGAAAGGGTTAAGCAGAAATTGCTCATCAAGAGAATTTTCTCCTTTTGCCACAATGTTGAATTATTGTATAGAGTTGAAAACATTGTGTCAAAGGAGAAATTGCTCGTCTTAAGCAATTTCTTCTTTTGTCACCATGTTTTCAAAAAGCTGTCTACTGCAGAGACGTCAGAAAGCGTCCATATGAGGGAAAGGGTTAAACTTTAATTAGTTCTTGGGTGAAGGATGTCAGAAAATCCTACAGGTTGATCCCATTTGTACTGAGCAATTTCTTCTTTTACCACATTTTTATTTGACTATTCAATGATAAATAGAACATCCATTTATAGAAAGTTTACATAGTGTATTTTGCATTGATTTTTTTCAAAGAAAATGTTAAGATGTTAGTGCTCTCTAAACCTCCTTGTCATTCTCTCACAAATAAATTATTTCAGGAAGTACATCGCATTATACAAAAAATGTCATTCTCTAGTCATTTCGTTAACTTTTAGTTTTTTGATAATCTAAACATCAACTTAAAGTGATATCATATATATTTCAGCGGAGGAAAAAGAGAAATTTGAAGAAGAGAATCATTTTGAACTTCTTCCTGAGGACCTTGAATTGAAGATCAGTGAAGTTAAACCACACCAGTTTGCAACCTATGTTCCACCCAATGTGAAGGACGATATGGCCCCGGATGCGCTGGGATCCGTTCCCTTTAAACCCACCGATGTTGTGGTGAAGAGAAAAGTCCCTTATTTTGGTCTCAAAGTAAGTCTGCAGCAGACGACTTTGAAAACATGTAGACAAAATCATTAAACAGCTCTATAAATGAAAATATAATTGTTGAATAACTGTTTTATGGCAAAAGTAGAAATTGCTCATATTGCTTAGAGTGTTTTCAAAAGTTGTCTAATGAAATGGTGTCAGAAATCATCTGTATGTGGAAAAGGGTTAACAACAGTCCCCACCCACAGGCAAGTGTTTAAACATGCTTGGAACTGAAATGAAAACATTGTGGAAAAAAGGCAAATTACTGTATATGACCAATTTAGCTTTTTCTGACAGGTCAGAAGCATAAGCTCTTTCACTTTCATGCAATTTGTTTAGTCATTCGCTTTGAAAACATGAGTGAAAATGTTAAAAGGAGTTAAAAAAGAGCAATTTCCCCTTTTGCCACAATGTTATGAACTGTATTCAATAGTCATTTATGAAGATTTTCTGCATTTTGCCCAGATGATTTCAAATTCATTTTGTTTTAGACTTGTTGTATGTTGTAGAAAAGGGTTGGGAAATATTACCAACGTCTATCATTATGGGGAAACTATAACCATTAACCTGATAATTATGATATTTTACAGAGTTTTAGTTAGCAAATCATCCAAGAAAAAAATAAAAATAGCAAAATGTTGTAAATTAAAATTAATGAATTAAAATGGACAAGAAAATTAAGTAGATATGTCTCTTTTCAACAATCGTCGGCAGTGCAAAAATTAAAAGTCATCTAAGTCAGGAAAAGAATTAATGGATAATGGACAGTGTATAGTCAAGATGTCCAGAAAGTCCCCTGTTTACTTTAACCCTTTTTCACATACAAGAATTCTGCAGCAGATGACTTTGAAAATATCTTGGCAAGAATATGAAAAGTCTGTGTACATGAAAGTATAATTACTGAACAGGGTTAAAAATGATTAACCCTTTCCCAACATACAGCAAATCAGAAGTAGATAATTTAGAAAACATTAAAGCAAAAACATGTTATATGTATATAAATATAACAACATACTTATTGAGTATACAGTTTAAAACATTGTGGCAAAAGGAGAAATTGCTAATTATGAGCAATTTCATGTTACAACGCAATATTTTTAAATGTCCACTGCTGCAGAGGCATCAGAAAGTGTCTGTATATATGGGAATTGATTAACCCTTTCCCTCATATAGATGCTTTCTGATGCCTCTGCAGAAAACCGCTTTTTGAAAACATGGCAACAAAAGAAGAAATTGCTTTAAAAAAAAACCAAGCAATTCCTCCTTTTGTTACCATGTTTTCAACTCTATTCAATTATTTTTCTTTCATTTAAAAAGGGTCTTTCCAAAAAAAGTTGTCAAAGTTGTCTGCTGTAGTTTAGCTGTATGTGGTAAATGATTAACCTTACTGTATAACACAACTCTCATTTGACCCGCAGGTTCCTCAACAATACAAGCTGAGCAGCTACAAGCCGTTCATGGTACAAGATGCTTCTAGTGGCTATGTCCCTATTAAACAACCCAAACCACTCAGGACTGGAGCAGAGGTATGGAATTGCTTTTTTTTGTTTCCATTGATATTATTGATATTATTGAAATGTACCCCTTTCCCACATGTAGATGCATTATGATGTCCCTGCAGCAGAGGTTCTATATGGAACTGTTTAATTATTGAAAAGAGGTGAAAACAATGTGACAAAAGGAGAAATTGCTCATCTCCTTTTTCCACAATTTTGTTAAGATACCGTATCTTAACAAAATTGTGGCAAAAGGAGATCAGCAATTTCTCCTTTTGTCACATTGTTTTCACCTCTTTTCAATAATTAAACTGTTCCATATAGACATATCTATTTATAAGAATAATTGAATGTCTGATCACGATATTTTGTATATAATCCATGTATATCTGTATGATTCATATAATGTAACATATTCTCTGGTGATTTATAGGCCCATAGGGCCGGGTGTACTTAAACAAATAGTTATTGTTAAATAATGAATGTATATTATAAATTGTTAACACATGTCACAATAAAAAACAATTGACTTACTTACTATACAGATTTTCATAATTTTGCCTATAAGTTGTCAAAGTCGTCTGCTGCTCATCTTTTGTATACTAGTGGGAAAGGATTAATCCTTTTCTATAGAATGCATCTGCATTTGACTATTGTAAAATATTGCCTAACACATGCTGCTTTCCACTCATTTTAAACTTATACATTTTTAATTTTTTATTGGTCTTTCTTTGCTATAATTATATTGTTTGCTGTATGCAATGAAACATGGTTTTGTATTGTAATCATACATGGTAATATTTATACCTTTACAACCCCTGTTCACATTTTATTTAACCATTTCCCACCTTCAGACGCATTCCAGCATGGACTTTTGAAAGTATAGTGGCTAAAGGAGAAATTGCTTAGTATGTGCAATTTCTACATTTGCCACAATCTTTTCAGTTCTATCCAATAACTATGATTTCTTATAATTTAAGAAACCTGTTTTCAAAGTTGTCTGTGACATATTATTCATTGTATGTGGGAAAGGGTTACTCATCTAGGAGTAGAGTGAGAATAACAATCAAGATGAGATTCAAAGATGCTGTTAAATTTTTCTCTATACAAAATTGAAATGAAAAAATATTCAAAATTCTGGTGTAAACCATTACTTAACAATCATGATAATTCAAATGTAGTCTTCTTTAGAATCAACAAATTCATGAAGAAGTTGAAAAATCTGGAAAACAGGAAGTAACATTTTGCTTGTTTTGAGCAATTTCACCTTTTATTGCAATGTTTTTGAAAGTCGTCTGAAACAGCAGTCAAATGTCTGTGTGAAGTTATGGGTTAAGTACTACAATGATAATGAAATTATAATAATACAAAGAAGAATAAAACAAAAACAAGCCAAAGTAAATTTCTTTTTTTATGAAAACAAATAATTCCAGGATGAAGTCATCACACTTCCACCACCAGTTGTTGTGAAAGAAAAATCTGGTATGACGAAAACAAATATTTCCCTCGAAAAAGAGCCCACGTTAACACAGGAGCCCAAAAGGGCCCAACCTGTACAAGTTGCCTCTGTTGTACCCCCTGCCACCTTATTCCAGCCAATGGACTATCCCTCATTACATATATTTGTAAGTACACAGATTCTATTTGTTATACAAAAGTTTTTTTATCAGCCAATATTTCACAATTGAACAGAATTTGCAAATAAACATTTATTTTAAAGTTTTTATTCATTCCAAATTACAATTTAACAATTTCAATGATGTCTAGTTATATACTTGTAAAAGTGTTATGATGTGCGTCCACACAGTGTGATTAACATCTACACTGTTCACAACTTTACATATCGTACAGGCTGATCTGTATCTAGACTGTTCAGAAATGTCAACTTGTTTGGTACCTTTTTCATGCACTGGCTCAAATTACAGTTCTCATATAGAAATGTACAAAACAACCTTTATATTGTTTATAGAACCCTGCCCCGGGACTCCAGGTATTCCAAGCAAACACGCCTTATGCCGAGACCGACCCTGATTTTCACCTGTGTCCTTTACCAAGATACTTCAGGAAAGATCATGCAACCAACATGCATGCATCAACGCAGAGGAAATACATGGACAGAGAGGTGAGTTCACCATTCACTAGCCCTATCCCACATACAACAAATTGGCAGCTCTGAAAACATCTAAGTAGAAATAAGAAAAATCTCTATAAAAGAAGATATAATTATAAACTAGAGTTGTAAAACAATGGGCAAAAGGTTAAATTGCTCAAGATGAGTAATTTGCCCTTTTATCACAAAGTTTTCAGCTCTATTCATTAATTTTATTTTCATTTATAGAGATACATGTACAATGTATTCTTTAATTTTGCATTGAAGTCATTTGCTGTATGTGAGAAAGGGTCAAGCTTGAATATCCAGCTTATTATGCTTCTCCTCCCATTGTTCTATGCCATGTCTCTTTAGGTCTTTCCCTCTTGTAATAACCATTTATCTGATGAAATATTTTGATAGTCTTTAAGAGGTGTCTATTTTTAAAGCATTCTAGTCATAATTTATGTATTTTTTTTAGTATAATTATGATACATGTATATGGAATTAAAATCCTTTGAGAAATTGTATGCACTTAGCATATTTTTTCCACATTGTTTTCATAAGTTGTCTGTTGCATAAGGCGTAAGAGTTCCACTCTTTAAGGGTTAGGGTTGAAACAGACAACTTTGATGCACTTACGTGTAATGGCCAATCACTCCGAGATTTTTTTGTGTCGCATATCACTTGCAATCCTTATTTTTTTAGAAAATGCTGTATAGCATACAAGTGTAGATGTGCAAGAAGATTCTACATTTTTTCAACTTTGTGCAACTCTATTTCAAATATAATCCTTTCAATTTAGCAGATGTTTGATATATTTTTGAAATCTTATACATTACTGTTTGACATAATTTCAGGCACCTTTAAGTAACTGATTGCTATAGTTTTAGGAACTTTAAGGTAACTTAACCCTTCCCCTCATATAGACGCTTTCTGACGCCTCTGACGCCTTATTGACAAAATACGTTCAAAGTCGTCTGCTGCAGAATTGTCGTATGAGGGAAAGGGTTAAAATTCCTAAAAACTATAGCAATCAGTTACTTAGAAGTGCCTGGAATTATAACATTAACCCTTTCCCTCATACGACAATTCTGCAGCAGACGACTTTGAACGTATTTTGTCAAAAAATAGGAAATCTCTATAATTGAATGGATAACCTATGACTAGAAGCACCAGAAAGCGTCTATATGAGGGAAAGGGTTAAGGTAACTTAATGTTATAATTTCAGGAACTTTAAGGTAACTTAATGTTATAATTTCAGGAACTTTAAGGTAACTTAATGTTATAATTTCAGGATGTTATTCGTGGTATTATGATGTGGAAGAAGTTCCCATCACAAGGTCTTACCTCGTTGAGTAACACCCCTACACTGACCAACGTCTGGGTACCAAGATGGTAAATATCAAAGTTCAAAATTTTCTCCTTTCTTCTCTTGTAGCACAGATTTTAAACCCTTTCCCGCATACAACAATTCTACAGCAGACGACTTTTAAAACATGTAAGCAAAAATGTAGAAAATCAATGGAAAATCTCTATGATTGAATGGATAACCAATGACTAAAAGTGGAAAACATTGTGGCAAAAGGAGAAATTGCTTATCATGAGCAATTTCTTTTTTTTACCACAATTTCAAATGTCGTCTGCTTCAGAGGCATCAAAAAGCGTCTATATGAGGGACAGGGTTAAAATGGACTATACAATAGTAATTGAAAACATTGTGGCAAAAGGTGAAATTGTTCATTATGAGCAATTTCTCCTTTTGTCACAATATTTTCAAAAGTCGTCTGCTGCAGAGGCATCAGAAAGCGTTTATATGTGGGAAAAAGTTAAAATCACAGCAGACTTGAACCATTTCTCATATACAACAAACAACTTCATTAGCATCTAGGAAAAATATATTGACATCTGTAAATTAAATTGTGTTGAAAACATTGTGGCAAAGGAGAAATTCAAATTTTATTAGCAATTTCTCCTTTTGTCACAAGACTCTTGAAAGTCCTCTGCTTCATGCTAATATACATATACGGTGAAATAGTCCCGCATGGGAGAAAGGATGATCCTCTGTAAACTGCTTTATAAAATCTTTGTTTATTAGATCTTCCAAAGGGAAGAAAGTCAGTAAAACACTTTATATCATTAATGCTTATTTAAAAAGTATTAATGATACATTTGTATAAAGTGATTTATAAAGATGTTCAATACAAATAACTTTATAATTATGATTAATACATTTACAATTATGATAAAGATTAATATTGGTGTTTATGGCAAATTACTTTCGTAAAAGTGCACTATTGGGTGAGCCTGTGAGGTAGTGGTGCGAGAATACCAGGAAACACATGGGTAGATGAACTGGCCGTCAAGATATAACTAAAACACTGTTTGGAAGTGTTAAACATCAATCTGTCTTTCAAATGTTTACAAGAAGTCTTAATGTGTTTCGAAACCCTTTCCCAGATACAGACGCTTTGTAACTCCTCTGCAGCAGACGAATTTTGAAAACATTGTGGCAAATGGGAGAAATTGCTCCTTGTGAGCAATTTCTCCTTTTGTCACAATGTTTTCAACTTTATTCAATAATTGTTCTTTTATTTAATCCTTTCCGACTTACAACATATCTGCTGCAGACGAGTTTGAAAACATATAGACAAATGTATGCAATAATCTCTGAAAATGAAGGTATAATTACTGAAAAGAGTTGAAATCTTTGTGGCAAAAGGAGAAAGTGCTCTATTTCTCCTTTTGTCACAATGTTTTCAGAAGTCGTCTGCTGCAGAGGCATCAGAAAGTGTCTATAGGTGAAAAAAGGGTTAATAAAAGAGAGTTTAAAACTTTTTGAATAAATGTTTTTGAAGTCTTCTGCTGCAGATTTGTTGTATTTTTTAAAAGGGTTAATTAAAAGGTCAATGAATTTCACCCACTACCTTATAAAGGTAACTTTAGGTAACCTATAACACCTGCTTTACATGTTTTTTGAACGTGGGTTATTTATGTTTCAGGGATGATCCATTTAGCAGTGATTTATTAACTGCTGATATACCTCCATTGATGGACTCGTTGGCTGCTGAAGATCAAGAAAATATTGAAGAGTAAGATTTATCCTTTATATCTCTTTCTAACATGCAGATGCATTTTGTCTTAACTTCAGCAGACGACATTATTTTTTAAAACTGTGCAGTAAAATAATTAATTACTTATAATGAGTAATTTCTCATTTTGCCACACTGTTTTCAACTTTGTTTAATAATTATACTTTCATTTGTAGAATTTATCAATAATTTTGCTGCAGATTTGTTTGTTTTAGGTATCTCCTTTTGTCACAATGTTTTCCACTTTTAGTCATAGGTTATCCATTCAATTATAGAGATTTTCTATTTCTTGACATAATATCTTCAAAGTCGTCTGCTGCAGATTTGTTTGTGTTAGGTAAAGGGTTTTAATTGAGGATATCTGTTATCTGTGTAAGATTTTGTGAACATTTAATGGGACACTCATTGAGTGAATCAATATTCATTGATAGATTTCTTTTTAACCCTTTCCAACATAAAGACACTTTCTGATGTCTCTGCAGCACCCAACTTTTGAAAAGATTGTGGCAAAAGGAGAAATTTCTCATAAGGAGCAATTTCTCCATTTGCCACAATCTTTTCAACTCTATTTAATAATTTAAATCCTATTTATGGTGATTTTACAAAGTCTTCTGTGTGGATTCTTGCAATTTAGAAATGGTTTTTAGTTTAAGAATGGAAACATATCTTCGAGGGCTTGGCGTGAAACGGTTGTAACTAAAATTAGTATTTTTTAGCTCACCTGAGCTTTGCTCAAGGTGAGTTATTGTGATCGCCTTTTGTCCGTCGTGCGTCGTCCGTCAACTTCTTCTCCTGAGTAACAAGTGGGTCAATTTGGATGAAACTTCACAGAAAGCATCCTCTCAATGACCTCACAAGAATTCCTTCAAATTTTTGGGATCCATGCAAAATTCTGGTTTCCATGGCAACGAAACCGAAAAAACTTCAAAATTCTTCTTCTCGCAAACTGGTTGGCAGATTTTAAAATAATTTTGTAGAAATGTTCCTTAGATGACCCTCTAACAGATTCCTTCAAACCATGTTGATTGGTCGAAAAGCATGGCCGCCAGGGGGCGGGGCTATTTTGCCTTTTATGGCTATAGTGAAAACTTAAAAAATCTTCTCCTCCGAAAGTGTCAGGCCGATTTTCAAATAATTCTGTAGAAATGTTCCTTGGATGTTCCTCTATCAGATTCTTTCAAGCCATGTTGATTGGTCAAAAAGCATGGCCGCCAGGGGGCGGGGCTATTTTGCCTTTTATGGCTATAGTGAAAACTTAAAAAATCTTCTCCTCCATAAGTGTCGGCCGATTTTCAAATAATTTTGTAGAAATGTTCCTTGGGTGACCCTCTATCAGATTCCTTCAAGCCATGTTGATTGGTCGAAAAACATGGCCGCCAGGGGGCGGGGCTATTTTGCCTTATATGGCCAAAGTGAAAACTTAAAAAATCTTCTTCTCCGAAAGTGTCAGGCCGATTTTCAAATAATTTTGTAGAAATGTTTCTTGGATGACCCACTTTCAGATTCCTTCAAGCCATGTTGATTGGTCAAAAAACATGGCCGCCAGTGGGCAGGGCTATTTTGCATTATATGGCTATAGTGAAAACTTAAAAAATCTTCTCCTCCGAAAGTGTCTGGCCGATTTTCAAATAATTTTGTAGAAATGTTCCTTGGGTGATCCCCTATCAGATTCCTTCAAGCCTAGTTGATTGGTCAAAAAGCATGGCCGCCAGGGGGCGGGGCTATTTTGCCTTTTACATCCTCGGTACCCAGGCTATTCATAACACATATGATACCCTGGGCAAATTGGCTAGCGAAACTTCGTAAAGCGTGCACCTCGATTTTCTCCGTAACTACAAGGGGTGTTCGGAAAGTTTCGGGACAAGTGCCGTAACATTTTTTTTTAAATATGCGTACACAATTCTTTCAACATACATAGCTCTATATAGCGTCTTATTTTTAATTTTGTAATTTTGCTTTTGAAAATGAATAAATGGTATATAAAGCCATGTATGTTTAAAAAATTGTGTTCAATTATAAAAAAATAAGAATGTTAAGGCACTTGTCCCGATACTTTCCGAACACCCCTCGTACACTGTTATTACTGTACATCGCCTGAAATTTGTAGCATGCAACCAATCAAGCGGCTGGATTTCACCTCATGAATTATTCATGACTACGAAGTTTCGCTAGCCAATTTGCCCAGGGTATCATATATGTTATGAATAGACTGGGTTCCGAGGATGGCCTTTTATGGCTATAGTGAAAACTTAAAAAATCTTCTCCTCCGAAAATGTCAGGCCGATTTTTAAATAATTCTGTAGAAATGTTCCTTGGGTGATCCTCTATCAGATTCCTTCAAGCCATGTTGATTGGTCAAAAAGCATGGCCGCCAGGGGGCGGGGCTATTTTGCTTTTTATGGCTATAGTGAAAACTTAAAAAATCTTCTCCTCCATAAGTGTCGGCCGATTTTCAAATAATTTTGTAGAAATGTTCCTTGGGTGACCCTCTATCAGATTCCTTCAAGCCATGTTGATTGGTCGAAAAACATGGCCGCCAGGGGGCGGGCTATTTTGCCCTATATGGCCAAAGTGAAAACTTAAAAAATCTTCTCCTTCGAAAGTATCAGGCTGATTTTCAAATAATTTTGTAGAAATGTTCCTTGGATGACCATCTATCAGATTCCTTCAAGCCAAGTTGATTGGTCGAAAAACATGGCCGCCAGGGGGGGGGCGGGGCTTTTTTGCCTTATATGGCTATAGTGAAAACTTAAAAAATCTTCTTCTCCGAAAGTGTCAGGCCGATTTTCAAATAATTTTGTAGAAATGTTTCTTGGATGACCCACTTTCAGATTCCTTCAAGCCATGTTGATTGGTCAAAAAACATGGCCGCCAGTGGGCAGGGCTATTTTGCATTATATGGCTATAGTGAAAACTTAAAAAATCTTCTCCTCCAAAAGTGTCTGGCCGATTTTCAAATAATTTTGTAGAAATGTTCCTAGGGTGACCCTCCATCAGATTCCTTCAAGCCAAGTTGATTGGTCGGAAACTATGGCTGCCAGGGGGCGGAGCTTATATAGCTAAAGTGAAAAAAAATCAGGTGAGCGATTCCAGGGCCATCATGGCCCTCTTGTTTAACAAGGTTGATCACCTCGCCATGAAGTCTTTATAAGCGTCAAAACATTTTTCTTGGTAAACAATGGAAATTTAGTTGCCATTGCTCGTCCTGAGCAATGGCACCTAAATTTGCATTGTTTACAAAGGGATCAAAATTGCCCCTAATCCAGGGTTTTCAAAATAGGTTTTAAGTTACAACCGTTTCACGCCAAGCCCTCGTCTTGTTCTTTCAATTTTCAATTTTCTGTTTATTTCATGCATTTAATGCTTTCACTCTTGCAGATAATTTTGGACGGATCTCCAACCAATATGTTTATTAGTTAAATTCAATAATCATTCTTTCATTTATAGAGATTTTTAATATGTTTATCTTTATTTTTTAAAAGTTGTCTGCTGCAGATTTGTTGTTATAGATGAACACATATTGAATATAGGTATTACTTCTTCATCGCCTGTCTGTCAATTTCCTTTCCCAGTCGAAAAACATTGTTGCAAAGGTCACCTGCTGCAAAAGCATTCTGTGTATGGGAAAGGGTTTATGGCAAGTGACATTTAAGATCCTTTAAAAACTTAAAATGTTATGGATTATGACATTTTTAAAAACAAATTAATCTTTTTCCAAATGTAGACGCATTTGACACCTCTGCATTAGACGACTTTTGAAAACATATTTTCTCCATTTGTCACAATGTTTCAAACTCTTATCAATAATTAAACTTTCCCTTATATATTTCTGCCTAGATACTTTCAAAGTCGTCTGCAGCAGATTGGTTGAGATCTGTCTATGTGGGTAAGGGTTAAAAATTTTATTTGTTTCACAGAGAAGAAGAGGAAGAGGGAAGAAAGACAGCCAGAGGGGGCGTGGCATTGACCCCAGAGATGGTGAATGCCCAGTTTATCCTTATCGATCCTTCCACCCCTGCTGAGGAAAAAGTGGCTTCGTAAGTAAATTCTTTACCACATGCAGACTGCTTCAGTGGTGAATTGGTAGAGTGTCCGCTGCGTGTGTGAGTTTGATCCATGGTCGGGCCATAGCAAAGACTTAAAATGGTAGTAGTGGATGCCCTCCTTAGCAGGGTTGCGGGGTTAGCATTACAACTGACTGGCATGGTGTCAGGATAAATGGACAAGTAGTACTGGTAACTTACCCAGGAAACGCCATGATATAACTTAAAAATGTGAACATTCGGGCAAACATTTGGAAATTCTCTTGAAATAAAGTATAATGTAAAAGTAGTGTTTAAAACACTGTGGTCTGAGAAGATATATTGCTAATTATGAGCAATTTAACCTTTTGCCATGATGTTTGCAAATTTCTTCCACCGCAGATTGTTGTAAGTGGAAAAGGGTTTATAGTCTACTCATTTTTTAATAGTTTTAAAAACGCTTTAACCCCTTCCCACAAGAACCCACATACAGGCGCTTTCTGTCACCTCTGCAGCAGATAACTTTGACAACATTGTTGCAGAAGGAGAAATTGCTCATAGTGAGCAATTACCCCTTTTATGTTTTCAAATTTTACTCAATATTTGTGGTACCAATTATAGAGAGTTACCATTGTTTTTCCGATGTGATTTTAAAGTCGTCTGCTGAAGATTTGTTGTATGTGGGAAAGTTGTTTTCTTTTTAGAATAGTGGAGAAAAATGTAGCATCTAGAGAAGAATTGAAAGTATATTTAATATACAAAGTTGAAATATTTGCAAAAGAAAAAGAAGTTGTTTGTTTGAGCAATTGCACCATTTTTGAAAAAGAAAATCATACTTTCCCACCTGCAGACAAATTATGATGCATCTGCAGCAGCCGCCTTTTGAAAACTTTGTGGCAATAGATGGAATTGCTCTTAAACCTTTCCCACTTGAAACACATTTTGACATGTATTGAGCGGACAACCTTTTCATGAATTAGTTTTACTATGACTTTCCTGTTCCTAATTTTCTAAGAAAGTTGGAAGCTAAATTGGGAGATTACTTCAAAATTGTTTGTAGACTGTAATAGTTTTGGTGGTGAAATGGTGTAAAATCAACAGATATTCCTCAACGATCCACAAAAAAGCATGTAATTAAATCAAATATTTCAGAGATGCCTTCCCCAATGGCAACAAGATGCCCGCCACCAATATTCCAGTATCCGGCCATGGCCCCGTTGCAAGGTAATGTTTAATTTAAACTTATTTTTTTCTATTGCGAAACAAGCTTTTAGCTTATAATTATTAATCACACTCCATGTCTGCTTCCTGGAGAAATAACCAGTACTGGCGCCGTTTGCGTGGAAAAATCCCAAACGCAGAACCAGCTCATCACGGGATTCAAATACCGCTGCGCCACTGTCTTCCACATAATGTTTAGCTGCCTTTTAATCCATTTCCATGTACAGACACTTTTTGATGCCTCTGCAACAGACCACATTTTGAAATACTTTGTGCCAAATTCACCCCTTTTGGTGACCGATAGCAGAGGTTCTGGGCAAAAGAGGACATTTCTCATATTATAAATGAGCAATTGATCCTTTTTCTGCAATGTTTTCAACTTTATTTAATAATTGTTCTTTCATTTAAAGAGAATTTCCATATTTTTTGCGAAATGGTTTCAAATTGGTCTGCTGCAGATTTGTTGTATGTGGGTAAGGGTTTTTATGTGCCATAGGTGGAATATATATAGTTTTTGCATTGGCATCGTCTGTCTGTCTGTCTGTCTGTCAGAAGCCATATCTTAGGCATTATTATTTTAATTAAACCCCCTTTCCCACAAGCAATAAATTTGCAGCAGACAACTAAGAAATCATCTGTGAACATTATGGTAAATCTCTTTATATTAAAGTTTAGTTTAGGTATAGAGTTTAAAACATTGTAGCAAATGCAGTAATTTCTCCTTTTGTGATTATGCTTTCAAAAGTCAACTGCTGCAGAGGCGACAAAGTATGTCTGTATAATGGAAAGGATTAAACTTCATGAAAATGATACCCAGTAAGTCTAGTTGTGATTGTCCAAAGATCAACCAAGTTATGACCACTTATGATTGAGGATATCATTTCAATAAATTTACCTTTTACCTTTTCCCACATGCAAGCTTGGCCAACATTCTGTCCGACTTTCAACAATAGTCCATGAATTTGAAACATGTGTCATTTGTCTTCCACCAATGGGCTAACAGTCTATGTGGAAAGCAGCTAGTTGCTTAGAAAGTCTTGTGTGTGGAATACTGGTGTGAGAAAACCAAAAATGAAAATAACAAAACATATGAGATCCTTTAAATTTTCTCAAAACCAATTTCTTGGACTTTGTTAAACCCTTTCCCACATACAACAGATCAAAGCAGACAACTTTTGAGAAAGGAGAAAGTGCTAATTATAAAAATTTCACCTTTTGTCACAATGTTTTCAACTTTATTCTTTAATTATACTTATATTGAAAGAGATTATCTATATTTGTGCTTACATCTGTTCATTTGTTGTATTTGAGAAAGGGTTTATATTTTTTTTTTTATCTAAATAAATAGGGAACATGATGTCGCAGTAGTGATACATGGATTTGTATTGTACCAGGAGGTGCATAAAAATTGTAATCATGTGAGACCAAAGATAAAAAAAAGATGTCAATTTGACCATACCCCAAGTAGCCAACATGTCTCGCTTCTGCAAAATAATTTTTCTATTATTATATATCTTGTATAACTTTTAAGACAGAATAAAGATTTTTTTTACAAATATCAATATTTTCAATAAATAAAATAATACAATTTACACACTAACGCATTTTGAATGACATGGAATCAAATTTCAAAGACGTCACAACATATTTCAGTGACATAATATTACCATATCTGAAACTATAGATCAAATACATTATTTGTATCTGTCGTTTGATTTGCCCATGACCATCTGCTTGAATTTGCACTGGAAAATGTACAGTTATATAATAAACTGTTTTATTTCTATGCTCCAACAGGGAAAAGAGAGAAGAAGAGCTGGAATATTTCATCACCAAGAAGTACAACAGATTGGGTGCTAAGGTTCAAGCTCGTGTTAATTCATTGAACAATCTAACAACAGACAGAAACCTTATTCTCAAATAAACATCCATTTTGACAGTTAAAAGAGTTTTTCTCTGAGTAGAGAAAGGTCCTATGTATGAATGTTTTGTGTTTTCCAAATAAAAATGGAAATTTGTTAAAGATTAGTATTTGTCAATAAAACAAAAACAAAAAGGTTTTATTGTTCAGAATGTTTCAATGAACAATCTAAAGTGGATAGAAAAACCTTTCACAGTGACAGTCAAAGATTTTTTTTCTCTGAGTGTGGAAACATTCTATGAATGATGAACATTTATGAAGACATATTTAGAATTCCAATTTAAAATTAGAAAAATTGTTAAAGATCAATTTGTCAAAAAGTTTAATAGCTCAGAATTTTGATGAATGTTTAAAAATAAGACATTGGTATTTATTAAGGTAATTGCATATAGACTTTATAAAGGCATCTATTACTTCACATATTTAAGAATGTCTAACATGTAGATTTCTCACCGACTATATCTATTGAAAGCTTGAAAAGTTATGTAAGCTAACTCTTTCTGACAAGCGCCAAGTCTGCAGCAACCAACTTTGAAAACATCTGGACAAAAATGGGAAAAAATCTCTGTAAGTGAAAGAATAATTATTGAATAAAGTTGAAATCATTGTGACGATAGGAGAAATTGCTCATTAAGAGTAATTTCTCCTTTTATCAAAATGTTTTCAAAAGTTGTCTGCTGCAGGGGCTTCAAAAAGTGTCTAAATTTGATTGCAATGAATATTTCTATGATGAGAATGCATTCAAATGTGAAAGAATATAGCTATAATGTTTCAACAAAAAAGGCTGGTGAAAATGAATCGAAACATTGGAAAAAAATGTTATTGGATATAATTATTCAATCCAATCGATTTTGAATTACCGGAATTAGATTGAATAAATTTATATAAAAATTTTCATTGCAAAAATATTCCAGTGAATATTAAGACATGAAAAGGGGACCAAATAACATAACTTACTGTTAACCCTTTCCCACATACAACCAATCTACAGCAGGAGACCATTGAGACATCTAGGAAAACATATTGAAAACGTCTATTAATACAAGTTTAATTTTTGGATATACATGAGTTGCAATCATTGTAGTGATCATTTTCCCACAATGTTTTCAATGTTGTGTGCTGCAGGGGCGTCAGAAAGTGTCGGTATGTGGGAAAGGGTTAACTCGATATGATGTATGTAGTGTTGTCTGCTCTGAAGGTATTTCAAGTAATATCTGTAAATTTGTAAGTAAAGTTAAGTATTGATTTGAAAACATTGCAGAAAAAGAAAAATTGTTGATTATGGGCTATTTCTTCTTTTTCAGTTAAAAAAAAATGTGGACTTTAGATGCAAAATATTTTTTAACTCTTTCAATCATATAGCCGCTTTCTGACGCCCTTGCAGCAGACGGCTTTTTGAAAACATCAACAAAAGAAGAAACTGCTCAAAACAAGCAATTTCTCCTTTTGTCACAATGTTTTCTATTCAATTATTGCACTTTCATTTAGGGAGTTTCCAAATTTGTTCTGGTATGTTTTCAAAGTCGTCTGCTGCAGAAATGTTGTATGTCGGAAAGGGTTAAATGTTGTCTGTATCTGGGGAGGTGTTAGGTGTTCATTAAACCATTTCTTACAAACAGACGCTTCTGTAGCAGACAATCTTTGAAAACATTGTGATTATAGGAAAAATTGTTCATGATGAGCAGTATTTCATTTTGCAATATTCTTTTCATTTCTATTTAATAATTATACATGCATTTAAAGAGATTCTCCATATTTGTACATAGATGTTTGCAAATTCCTCTGCTGCAGATTTGTTGTTTGTTAGATAGGGTTAAATGAACCAATTACAAACCCCAAATTTATATAATGTTAACCTTGGATTACACGAGGATGATATGAATGCATATTTCTGTGATACATATTTATGTTTGTTTGTTTGTTTTTATACTTACCATAAAGGTTTAAATAAAGTCTAAATAAACTTTACAGCACATTTCAATCTTTCACATACCCTTCCTATATGCAGATCTGTGTTTTGACATATCTACAAGATGACCTCTGAGAAAATTGATGCAAAAGAAAGAATTGTTCCTTACAATATTTCTTACACTGTTCTTATATTGTTCGTAAATTAAGATATTCCCATATTTTCCGCCAGACATTATCAAAACATTTGCTGCAGATTCTTTCTCTTATTTCACGGACTGCTGAAGAATTAAGTTTCCATTTCCCATTTCAGAAGACTTTTTTTGTTGCTGATGACTTTTAACAACAAATTATGAATGGATAAATTGTTTGGATTTCTTTATTTCCCACTATGTTTCTAAATTTTATATTCACTGCTAACTCAATTTGCAATATCTGCAGCAGACGACTTTTTCCACAATGATTTCATCTCTATTTGATAATTATACTTTGGTTTAACCCTTTCCCTCATACGACAATTCTGCGGCAGACGACTTTGAACATATTTTGTCAAATAATGGAAAATCTCTATAATTGAATGGATAACCTATGACTAAAAGTGGAAAACATTGTGACAAAAGGAGAAATTGCACGTTTTGTGTAATTTCTTCATTTGTTACTATGTTTTCAAAAAGCCGTCTGCTGTTGAGGCGTCAGAAAGCGCCTATATGAGGGAAAGGGTTAAAGAGATTTCCATAATTGTGCCTGAATGTTTTTTGAAATGTCATCTGCTGCTGGTTTGTTGATTGTATGAAAAAGGGATTAAAACTAGTAGATTAATCTTTTCCCACATATAACAAATCTGCAGCAAATGAGTTTAAAAAACTTTAGGCGATAATGTAATATTTCTATAAATAACAGTTTAATCACCAAATAGAGTTGAAGACATTGTGGCAAATGTAGGAATTGCTCATTGTGAGCAATTTCTCCTTTTGCTACAATGTTTTCAAAAGTCGTGTGCAGCAGAGTTGATTGTATGTAGGAAAGGATTCAGCATTAAACCCTTCCCACCTCCAGATGCATCTCTGCAGATTTGTTGCATTTGGGATAGGGTTAACAAGAGCGCTGCAGAGCAAACACCAACGCTCCTCTGTTTTGTTTTTGTCGATTAAGGGGCATTTTTGAGTAAAGATTAATGCCAGAGTTATGTGAATTGGTATATACATGTGTATTGTCTTGAGTAACATGTGTACAAAGTTTCATAAAATGTTGATCGCTTTTTGAGATATTGGCAGTGCTCAAGTTTTTGTTTGAATTTCTAAGTCCGAAAAGGGACAATGTCCTCGCCAGAATTCTTTCAAATTTTTGGATCCATACAGAATTCTGGTTTCCATGGCAACCAAAAATAAATAAATTAAAAACATTTCTTCTCCCAAACTGGTTGGTTGATTTTCAAATGTTCCTAGGGTGACCCTCTATCGAAATCCTTTTAAGTCATGTTGATTGGTAAAAAATCATGGATGCAGGGGTTGGGGCTTTTTTAACTCACCTTAGCTTTGCTCAAGGTGAGTTATTGTGATCGCCTTTTGTCCGGCGTCCGTCGTGCGTCAACTTCTTCTCCTCAGTAACCAGTGGGTCAATTTGGATGAAACTTCACAGAAAGCATCCTCTCAATGACCTCACCAGAATTCCTTCAAATTTTTGGGATCCATGCAAAATTCTGGTTTCCATGGCAACGAAACGAAAAAAACTTCAAAATTCTTCTTCTCCCAAACTGCTTGGCAGATTTTAAAATAATTTTGTAGAAATGTTCCTTGGATGACCCTCTATCAGATTCCTTCAAGCCGTGTTGATTGGTTGAAAAACATGGCCGCCAGGGGGGGGCGGGGCTATTTTGCCTTATATGGCTATAGTGAAAACTTAAAAAATCTTCTCCTCCGAAAGTGTAAGGCCGATTTTCAAATAATTTTGTAGAAATGTTCCTTGGGTGACCCTCTATCAGATTCCTTCAAGCCATGTTGATTGGTCGAAAAACATGGCCGCCAGGGGGGGGCGGGCTATTTTGCCTTATATGGCTATAGTGCAAACTTAAAAAATCTTCTCCACCAGAAGTGTCAGGCCGATTTTCAAATAATTTTGTAGAAATGTTCTTTGGGTGACCCTCTATCAGATTCCTTCAAGCCATGTTGATTGGTTGAAAAATATGGCCGCCATGGGGTGGGGCTATTTTGCCATATATGGCTATGGTGAAAACTTAAAATATCCTCTCCTCCGAAAGTGTCAGGCCGATTTTCAAATAATTTTGCAGAAACATTCCTTGGGTGACACTGTACAAGATTCCTTTAAGCCATGGTGGTTGGTAAAAAATATGGCCACTAGGGGGCAGGGTTGTTTGGAGATTTGATTTTTGCCTTATGGCCGTGGAGCGATACTGGCCCTCTTGGGCCTCTTGTTTTTGATCCATCAATAATTCTGGTTTCCATGGCAACCAAAAGAAAAAAATAGTGAAAACTTAAAAAATCTTCTTCTCCGAAAGTGTCGGGCCGATTTTCAAATAATTGTGAAAAAATGTTCCTTTGGTTACCCTTTATTAGATTCCTTCAAGTAATTTTGATTGGTTGAAAAACATGGCCACCAGGGGGCGGGGCTATTTTGCCTTATATAGCTATAGTGAAAACTTAAAAAATCTTCTCCTCCGAAAGTGTTCACCGATTTTCAAATAATTTTGTAGAAATGTTCCTTGGGTGACCCTTTATTAGATTCCTTCAAAAAATGTTGATTGGTTGAAAAACATGGCCTCCAGGGGGGTGGGGCTATTTTGCCTTATATAGCTATAGTGAAACTTAAAAAAATCTTCTTCTCCGAAACTGTTCAGCCGATTTTCAAATAATTTTGTAGAAATGTTCATTGGGTGACCCTCTATCAGATTCCTTCAAGCCATGTTGATTACTCGAAAAACATGGCCGCCAGAGGGCTGGGCTATTTTACATTATATGGCTAAAGAGAAAATTTAAAAAATCTTCTTTTCCGAAAGTGTCTGGCCGATATTCAAATAATGTTGTAGAAATGTTCCTTGGGTGACACTCTACAAGATTTCTTTAAGCTATAGTGGTTGGTAAGAAACATGGCCACCAGGGGGCAGGGCTGTTTTGAGATTTGATTTTTGCCTTATGGCCGTGGAGCGATACTGGCCCTCTTGGGCCTCTTGTTCAAATAATTTTGTAGAAATGTTCCTAGGGTGACCCTTTATCAGATTCCTTTAAGCCATGCTGATTGGTCGAAAACTATGGAAAAATGTTCCAGTCTCTTAACTCATTCATCTTTCAAGTAAGGATGATGATACTTCACACATGTGACAACCATGACCTACAAATGAGCCTTCCATATTATTAATAACCTGACCAGCGATCAAACCCAGAATTCCAGCAACAGAAGACATTTTAAAACTTTGTGACAATAGGGGAAATTGCTCATTATAGGAAATTGTCCTTTTGCCACAATGTTTTCAATGCTATAGAAAAAATCTTTTAAAGGCGATTTATTAAATTGTCCTCTAGAAATTATCAATGTTGTCTGCTGCAGATATGTCATATGTGAGAAAGGTTGAAGAGCAAATTTCTCCTTCCTCGATGTTTTCCAAAGATGTCTGCTGCAAAGTTGTCTAAAAGTAAATTTATCAGGGGAAGGGTGAACCCTTTATCACATATAAACTCTTTCTGATGCCTCTGTATCAAAAGAACTTTGATAACATTGTGGTAAAAGGAGAAATTCTTCCCTTTTCCACCTCTTTTCAATAACATTTATAAACATATTCCTCATTTTAAAATGAGTGCAAAGTTGTCTGTAGGTTGACCATTTCCAACAAATCTGTGGCAGATGAACGAAAATATCTGGGCAATTTTGTAAATCTGTAAATGAAAGTATAACATTGAATAGTCAAAAACGATATTTATGGAAAAGTGAGAGATTGGTCATTATGCCCTGCAGCGATTGTGTCGAAATTCCAATGCAAGTGGGTAAGGTTAATGTAACACTATAAATAACAACATCCTTATAAATCTGTTTCATTTTATTCAAACATATTTTATTAACAAGACCAGTAAAACAGTAATTGTAAAATAAATATGAGGGCCATGATGGTCCTATATTGTTTACCCGAGTTGTTATCAATTTGAAGCCATGGTTTAACCCTTTCTCACATACAACAATTCTGCAGCAGACGACTTCGAAAAACAAAGTGACAAAAAACGGAAAAAATCTCAACAAAAGATAGCTTTATTGTTAAATAAAGTTGAAAGCATTGTGGCCAAAGGAGAAATTGCTCATCACGAGAAATTTCACCTTTGGCCACAATGTTTTCAAAAGTCGTCTGCTGGTATTGCGTCTGCAGGTGGGAAAGGGTTAAAACACTTTGTGGGCTTGGCGTGAAACGGTTGTAACTAAAAACCTATTTTGAAAACCCTAGTTTAGGGGCCATTTTGACCATTTTGTAAACAATGCAAATTTAGGTGCCATTGCTCAGAACGAGCAATGGCACCTAAATTTCCATTGTTTACCAAGAAAAAAAGATTTAACGTTTATAAAGACATTATGGCGAGGTGATTAACCTTGGTAAAAAATACCAATTTTTGTTACAACCGTTTCACGCCAAGCCCTCGACTTGTTATGCGTGTTCTAAAGAACCCATGTATTACCTGACTGTAAGTCAGTAAGTGAAAGTATGCTAATCGGACAGACAAAGGACAAGTGCTTTGTGTTGTCTAGCTAAGAAAAGTAAAACTAAATAGGCATCACAGTTACCTATAAAACAAGAAGTTTCAGTGTCTTGACTATAGGCACTTTCAGGCAGCCTTGTATTTTGAACAATGTTGGCAGAAGGTCGCCAAAGGAACATCGAATTCCTCTGAAATTATTTTTTATCATAGAGCAGTGGTTTCAGAATAAATTTAAAAGCCTTCAAAGTAAAGAATAACTATGAAACTACCTCTGCCTACTGGTGGTCATGCTACTTTTACCAATTAAAAATACGACTTTGAAGTTTCATCTTAATTGGCTCAGTGGTTACAGAGGAGAAGATGGCCATGATGGCCCTAGATCGCTCACCTGAATTAAGCAATGTGATTTCTAATGCAAAACACATCAAGACAATTATCCTCACAAAGATTCAAAACGCATTTTAGTGTTAACAGATTTCCCTTTATTTGGCCTAGTGACTTATTTCTTTTACCTGATATGACCCTTATTCGAACATGGACTAGATATCATCAAAACATTTTGACAAAGTTTTAACTTGCTCAAAGTAAATTGCGGCCTCCGGAGTTTTAATAATATTTTCCTGCAATTAGGCCAAGTGACCTAGTTTCTCACACAATATAACCCATATTTAAACTTGGCCTACATATCATTAAGACAAACATTCTGACCAAATTTGACGATGCTGAAGCAAAAAATGCGTTTGCTACAGTGTTAACAGGATTTCCCTTCAATTTGACCTAGATATCATTCAGACGAACATTCTGACATTTAAAGCTGCTGGTACTAAAAATGCGCCCTCCAGAGTGTTAACAAGATTTCCCTTCAATTTGGCCTAGTGACCTAGTTTCTGACCCAAAATGACCTGTTTCTAAACTTGACCTAGATATCATAAAGACATCATTCTGACAAAATTTCAAACTGCTGAAGCAAATATTGCGGCATCTATAGTGTTAACAAGATTAACCTTCAATTTGACCAACTTTTTGACCCAACATGACCCATATTGGAACTCGACCTACATTTCATCTATGCAAACATCCTGATAAAGTTTCAACATGCTCAAGTTAGAAATGTGGTCTCCGGCCTGTGTTAACAAGATTTTCATTCAATTTGACCGAGTGATGTAGTTTTTGACATCATTTGGCCCAGTTTCGAACTTGTCCATACTATGATGGAGCTGAATGTTCTGATAAACTTTCATGAAGATCAGATGCAAAATGTAGCCTGTAGAGTGTTAAAAAGGCACTTGTTGACACCGCACGACGCCAGACGAAATGTGATCACAATAGCTCACCTTGAGCACTTTGTGCACAGGTGAGCTAAAAATAATGACAGATAGACATGGACAAATGCACAATAGCTCACCTTTAGCACTTTCTGCACAGGTGAGCTAAAAATAATGACAGATAGACATGGACAAATGCACAATAGCTCACCTTTAGCACTTTCTGCTTAGATGAGTTAACCCTTTACCACATACAACAAATCTTTGCAAAAATGTAAAAATATATCTGTAAATAATAGTATAATAATTGAAAAGAGTTGAAAACATTGCGAGCAATTTCTCCTTTTGTCCTAATGTTTTTGAAAGTTGTTTGTTGCAGAGGCATCACAAAGCGTCTGTATGTGGGAAAATATCAATTTTGAGAGTTTTGATTTATCTATAATTCACAAATTCTATCTAGTTTCAGTTTAACTGAAATCTTGACAAACAGATCTGTTTCCAAACACTTGGTCTCTTTTTCAGACTTTGGTATGATTTCACTGTAATATACAATAATCTAGATTTTCAGAAAAAAACATAAACAGAAAGCAATGCAGCAGATGACTTATGGAAACATTGTTGTAAAAGATTTCTCAGATTGCCACGTTTTCAACTCTTTTCAATAATAACATTTCATTTCTAGAGATTTTCAATATTTCCCCCAGATGTTTTGAAAAATTCTCTGCTGCAGATTTGTTGTATGTGGGAAAGGGTCAATACTTAGTCTTTTATCAAAATCAAAATAATCTGATTTTTATACAAATTAGAAAATTAAGATAAATATAAAATTAGAAAATCACCATAAATATAAAATTATAAATTGAATCAATAAGATCTTTTACTCCAAGTGTAGATCTAAATTAAAATGCAAGAAATGGAGACATTTCTCTTTATCCATTTCCAACATACAGTGAATCTGCAGCAGATGACTCGGAAAACATCTTGGCAAAAATGTGAAAAATCTCCATAAATGATGGCATAATAATTGAATAATTGAATAAAGTTGAAAACACTTTGGCAAAAGGAGAAATTGCTCATTTAGAGCAACTTCACCTTTTGTTACTGTGCTTTCAAAAGTCGTCTGCTGCAGACGCGTCAGAAAACGTCTGTATGCAGGAAAGGCTTATGAAAACAAAAACAAAACCAAGACAAGTGAAAAATTAATTTAAAGGCAGAAAATATAGAAACAAGACAGTTGGTAGGAACACCAAATTTTTGATAGAAAGGCAGACAGACAATAAAGAAGTGCTAATGCAAATTATAAAACAAAACAAAAGTTGTTCATCATTCCCTTATTCTTCTACTGAAGAGACTTTCTAAATTTTAAATAAAAAAGTTACTTTTTAATCTAAATAATCTAAATAATCTATAATTGAATACAAAATATGTCTGAGCTGCATCAGGCCATGGCAGGTTATGTTGCATGGACGAACAGTGAAGACATTTGTGATCCTGTTCATGCATTCATCACCTTTTATCTACATATAGTCCTTGACGTAAGGTCCTGCAAAATCTAGAGCGGTAGCCATTCTATTATCACGTCCATGCACCTTAACCCTTTCCCCCTTGCAGACAGATTTTAACGCATTTGCAGCCGACAGATTTTGAAAACATTGTACATGTACATGTACATGTTTTGCTTGGGATTTCTATGATCGCCCTGGATCGCTCACCTTAGTTGTGCGTTGCGATTTGTCATTTGAAAAACATGCAAAGCAGTAAGAATTTAAAAGTTTTCATAATAGCCATCTAAGTTAAAACAGCCCCACCCCCTGACAGCCATGTTTTTTTGCAAATCACTTTGGGTTGATGGAATCTTGTAGAGGATCACCCAAGGAAATGATCTACAATTATTTTTGAAAGTGGGCGACCAGTTTTGAAGGAGAAGATTTTAAACATTTCACCATAGTCATATAAGGCAAAGCATGGCAGCCATGTTTTTCAACCAATCAATGTGGCTTAATTAACAGAATCTTGTAGAGGATCACCAAGGAAAATTTCTACAAAATTATTTGAAAATCGACCAGATACATTCAGAGAGGAAGATTTTGAAAGTTTTCACTAAAGCAATGTTTTTTTCCAATCAACACAGCTTGAAAGAATCTAAATGAAGGTTTACAAAAATAATTTGAAAATAAGCTGGACACTTTCAGGAGAAGAATTCTAAAGATTTTACTTTAGCTTGACAGCCTTGTTTTTTGACAAATCAACATGGCTTGAAGTTATTTGAAAATCAGCCAAACAGTTTGCGAGGAGAAAAAAAGTTATTTTCTTTCAGTTGAAACAAGAAATCGGCATGGATCAAAAAGAAATTGAAGGAATTTTGGAGAGAATGATTGCTCAGAAGCGTTATCCCGATTGACCCACTGTTTACAGAAGAGAAGATGTTGATGAACAGTACTTGCATAACAGACTGTGGAAAGAAGGCGATAACGATAACTCACCTTGAGCACTTTGTGCTCTGGTTAGCTTACAACTATGAACCCACTAAATATATTTTGGCACCAAAATATCTGTGATTTCACATTTTTTTTGTTCCACATTAGTATTTAACCCTTTCCCACTTGCAAACGCATTCCAACACATTTGCAGCAGACAACTTATGAAAACATTGTGGCAGAAGGAGAAATTGCTCATGATGATTAATTTCCCCTTTTGCCACAATGTTTTTAACTGTATTTAATGATTAAACTCTAATTTATGGAGATGTTTCACATTTTTGCCATAATCGTTTTGAGCAATTTCTTCTTTTGTCACTATGATTTCAAAAAGCCGTCTGCTGCAAAGGCTTCAGAAAGCATCTATATGAGGGAAAGGGTTAATTGTTAAACACAATAATCAAATTATGAAAAATGTAATCTCTACGAGGGAATTTGTTTATAGACAACACATAAGGTTACCCTTATAATAAATATATGAGAAAGTGCTCTGCAAAAACCAATCTTAGAATGACAATCACTTGTCTAGATAAATATCTGCCTACTGAGTCATTCTATACAATCAAAATGGATATTACTTTATGACACTTCTGGAATTATTGGCAAAACAGTGCAAGCTGGATTGTTGGCAGGTTGATATGGATCAACCCTAAGGTTGGTTTTCGCCCAGCACAGCTCATTTTAACAAAATAGAAAATATCTGAACGTTCATGTATTAGGTTATTTACAATCAACAGTTTTTATTATATGATACACATTGTGTTGTTCTGCTTTGAACAAATTCTGAAAATAAAGCTGCAACCTCTAAAGATTTGGAAGTAAAATGTTGATACATAATTGTTTTTTTAGATACATAATTGTTTTCTTTGATACATAATTTAAAACAAGATTGTGTCACCTGCTAATGGATGAAACCTTAAAGAACAGTAGGTCAACTGAGAAGTTATTCTTATGTGTCGCTATGCCAAGTTAAGTGGCAAAACAATGTAGAAAACAATGTAGAAAACGGAGTAACACCTCATTTTAAGCAAGCTCTGAAGTTTCACTGACATGAAGGGTTCTTTTTGTAATATGTACAAGATCTGACAAACACCAAGGACAAAGTTTAACCCTTTCTGACTGATAAAAAATCTACAGCAGACGACTTAGAAACTAATGAATAAACAAGAGCTGTCCATAAGAGACAGCACGCTTGATTATTCCACCGCATATTAGTTATTGAGATATGGACTCTAATGTAGTTGCATGCAAACATTTACCAAAATTTCTAAAAGGTGATAACTTGCATTATATGCAGGATCAAGTTATCTTATAGGTGTGATGGGTTTGAATGAATGTATATTGTTTTATGGCGCATCGACAGCTAAGATCATTAAGCGCGCAATTAAATTTAATTATTCATGATCCCTGGGTAAACAAACCAGTACTAGGCTAGAAAATGTGCCTTGCCCAAGGGCACTCCACCATGACCATAGTGCCGCGACTGGGGATCGAACCCGGGACACACGGTTTCGAAATCCCCGACGCTAACCACTCGACCACAGCGGATTCCGTGATGGGTTTGAAGGGTTGTATAAAAATTCAAATGCAATGCATCAAGTAGTTACTGAGATATGGACTCTTAATGTATTTGCACACAAAAGTTTGACCAGAATTTTTAAGTGAAAAAAGGGCCATAATTTGCATTATATGCTTGATAGTTATCTTACTTGATTGTTTACATAGGTGTGATGGTTTTGAAGGAATGTGTGAAGTTTCAGTACAATACATCTAGTAGTTACTTAGATATGAATTCTTAACCCTTTCCCTCATACGACAATTCTGCAGCAGACGACTTTGAACGTATTTTGTCAAAACATGGAAAATCTCTATAATTGAATGGATAACCTATGACAAAAAGTGGAAAACATGGTGGCAAAAGGAGAAATTGCACGTTTTGTGCATTTCTTCTTTTGTCACTATGTTTTCAAAAAGACGTCTGCTGCAGAGGCGTCAGAAAGCGTCTATATGAGGGAAAGGGTTAATGTAGTTGCACGCAAAAGTTTAACGAGTATCTCCAAGTCAAAAAAGGGCCATAACTTACATTAAAGCAGGATAGAGTAAGTCACTCAGTTATAATACTTGATTACTTACATAGGTGTTATAGTTGGGAAGTATTGTAGAAAGTTTCAATGCAATACATTTAGTAGTTACTGAGCTATGTTGAAATATATGTATTTGCATGCAAAACCTTGACCAAGGCGTTACGCGGACGTAGAGGTCGACACAAGGGTGAGTAGAATAGCTCTCATTTTCTCCGAATAGTCGAGCTAAAAATATGGATAATAATTATTGAATAGAGATGAGAAACGTGCAGCAAAATTTGAGATTTCTCTTCATGAAATGTTATACTTTTGCTCCACTACTTTTAACAGTCGTCTATTGCAGATGCATCTGCATGTAGAAAATGGGTAAAAGAATTTTGTTTGCACATCAATTTAATCAGATTTTGACACTTTCCTTCATATAGACACTTGCTGACGCCTCTGTACTTGCAGACAGCTTCTTGGAAACATAGTGACAAAGGAAGAAATTGCTCAAAACGAGCAATTTCTCCTTTTGTCACAATGTTTTTCTCTTTTATTCATAGGTTATCTATTCAATTATAGAGATTTTCTATTGTTTGTCAAATTATGGTCAAAGTCGTCTGCTGCAGAATTGTCATATGAGGGAATGGGTTAAGTGGTAGGCTTAGTGGTAGGCTTAGTGGTTGTCTTAGTGGTAGGCTTAGTAGTAGGCTTAGTGGTTGTTGGTTTGACATCACTGTAGCAACTGACAAACTGAAAAGTCTGAAGTGTCGTCTGCTCTGAGTGACTAAAATACTCATAGTTGCAAGTAAAACTGAAATAAAAACATGGGATACATCAAAACATATATTCTTAACACTTTCCCACTTGTAGACGCATTTTGACTCATCTGTAGAGGACGACTTTTGAAAACATTGTGGCAAAAGAAGAAATTGATCAAAATAAGCAATTTCTCCTTTTGCCACAATGTTTTCATTTTTTTTATATAATTAAACTCATTTATGGAGATTTTTCAAGTTTTCTTATATAGGTTTTCTGCTCAAATTTGTTGTATGTGAGAAAGGATTATTACAATTTATTTCAGTTTAACAAGAGTGTTCAAATGAATACATATGAATGCCAAGGTAGGTGACTCAAATAAATAAACCTTGCCATCTGGCAGATGACTTTTGAAACTTCAGTTAAGCTTATACAAGAGGCCCAAGAGAACCAGTATAGCCCAACTGCCACAAGGCGAAATAACCCAACCCTAAGTTGTATGTGTTTTGTATAATTGATATGATCTGAGGTAACTGATAGACAGTCACAAAAGAAATGTGACCTTGACCTTTGACCTCATGATCCCATGACCTGTTTGAGTCAAGTGCTGATCATGACCATTATCCAAACTAAGTTTCAGAATCATAGGCCTAGGCGTATGTTAGTTATAAGGGTAAAAGCTAGCTTGCAGTAAAACTTTAACCATGAACTGTTTCTATATAGAAAGTTACAGTGACCTTGACCTTTGACCTACTGACTCCAAACTGTGTAGGCATCACCAACTTACTATGAAGTATGTCCATATCAAGTTTGAAGATCATTGGCCTAGGCGTATGTAAGTTATAAGGGTAAATGCTAGCTTGCACAAAAACTTTAACCAACGGCGACGCCGACGCAGGGGTGACTACAATAGCTCCCCTTATTCTTCGAATAGTCGAATAGTCGAGCTAAAAAGGAAAATATCTACATAATTATTTGAAAATCGGCCATATACTTTCTGAGGATTTAAGTTGTTTTAGCCATTTAAGGCAAAACAGTCCCGTTCCCTGGACTCATACTTTTCAACCAATTAGCATGGCTTGAGGGTCACCCAAACAACATTTTGATAAAATTATATGATAACTGGCCAGATACTTTCACAGAGAAGGCAAAACATCTTCGCCCCCTCTCTGCCATATTTTTTGATCAACACAACTTGATTGAATAATGATAAAGGGTTATCAATGGAACATTTCTCCACAAAATCATATGAAAATTGGCTTCATACTTAAGGAGGAGAGATTTTTAATGTTTTCCATATAGCCATATGGCGGCCATGTATTTTTTATCAATCAACGTGACTTGAAGGGTCACTCAAAATACACTTCTACAAAATTATTTGAACAGGGGCTTCTATATTTTTTCCATGACTTGATGACAATCAGGAAAGATCCTTATCAGACTGTGGAAAGGCACAGGCTGAGTTTGGTCTTCACTGCTTGCAAATACCTCAGCATAGACTGATCAGAGGTTGATTTTAGTCTTCACTGCTTGCAAATACCTCAACACAGACTGATCAGGGTCTTGCCTGATTGTCATCAAGTCATGGAAATAATCTAGAAGCACAAGTGAGGCCCTGTCCAAAAATATAAAAAGATACTTACTCAAACATCATAACCATCTCATGAGCCCAGCGTATTGGATTTTGACAGGCATCCCTAAAAAAGAGCAAACAGATAATATTGTATTTTGACAGGCAACCCTAAAAGAACAATCAGATAATATTGTATTTTGACAGGAATCCCTCCTCAGATAATATTGGATTTTGACAGGAATCCCTAACAAGAGGGCCATGATGGCCCTGGATCGCTCACCTTAATTATACAATGTACTGCAATGCAAAACACATCAAGAAAATTATTCTGAATGCAACCTCCACAGTGTTAACAATATTTTCCTTCATTTGGCCTAGTGATCTATATTTTTTTACCTGATATGACCCATATTCCAACATGGACTAGATATCATCAAGACAACATTCTGACAAAGTTTCAACTTGCTCAAAGTAAAAATGCGGCCTCCGGAGTTTGAACAATATTTTCCTTTATTGACCTAGTTTCTGATCCAATATGACCCATATTCAAACTTGACCTAGATATAATTCAGACAAACATTCTGACCAAATTTCAAGCTGCTGAAGCAAAAAATGTGGCATCCAAAGTGTTCACAAGATTTTCCTTCAATTTGATCTAGTGACCTAGTTTTTGACCCAGCATGACCCATATTCAAACGTGGCCTACATATAATCAAGAAAAACATTCTGATAAAGTTTCATCATGCTGAAATTAAAAATGCAGTATCCAGAGTGTTAACAAGATGACCCTTCAATTTGGCCTAGTGACCTAGTTTTTAACCCGGCATGACTGAACTTGGCCTAGATATCATTTAGACAAACATTCTGACCAAATTTCAAGCCGCTGAAGCAAAACATGCGGCTTCTACAGAGTTAACAAGATTTTCCCTCAAATTGGCCTAGTGACCTAGTTTCTGATCCAATATGACCCATATTTGAACTTGACCTAGATATCTTTAAGACAAACATTCTGACAAAATGTCAAGCTGCTGAAGCAAAATATGCGGCTTCTACAGAGTTAACAAGATTTTCCCTCAATTTGGCCTAGTGACCTAGTTTTTGACCCGGCATGACCCATATTCGAACTTGGCCTAGATATCATTCAGCTCAACATTCTGAACAAATTTCAAGACGCTGATGCAAAATATGCGGCTTCTACAGAGTTAACAAGATTTTCCCTCAATTTGGCCTAATGACCTAGTTTCTGACCCATATTTGAACTTGACCTAGATATCTTTAAGACAAACATTCTGACCAAATTTCAAGCTGCTGAAGCAAAAAATGCGGCATCCAAAGTGTTAACAAGATTTTCCTTCAATTTGACCTAGTGACCTAGTTTTTGACCCGGCATAACCCATATTCGAACTTGACCTAGATATTTTTAAGACAAACATTCTGAGAAAATTTCAAACTGCTGACGCAAAAATTGCGGCCTCTGGAGTGTTAACAAGATTTTCCTTCAAATTGGCCTAGTGACCTAGTTTCTGATCCAATATGACCCATATTTGAACTTGACCTAGATATCTTTAAGACAAACATTCTGACAAAATGTCAAGCTGCTGAAGCAAAATATGCGGCTTCTACAGAGTTAACAAGATTTTCCCTCAATTTGGCCTAGTGACCTAGTTTTTGACCCGGCATGACCCATATTCGAACTTGGCCTAGATATCATTCAGCTCAACATTCTGAACAAATTTCAAGACGCTGATGCAAAATATGCGGCTTCTACAGAGTTAACAAGATTTTCCCTCAATTTGGCCTAGTGACCTAGTTTCTGACCCATATTTGAACTTGACCTAGATATCTTTAAGACAAACATTCTGACCAAATTTCAAGCTGCTGAAGCAAAAAATGCGGCATCCAAAGTGTTAACAAGATTTTCCTTCAATTTGACCTAGTGACCTAGTTTTTGACCCAGCATAACCCATATTCGAACTTGACCTAGATATTTTTAAGACAAACATTCTGAGAAAATTTCAAAATGCTGACGCAAAAATTGCGGCCTCTGGAGTGTTAACAAGATTTTCCTTCAATTTGACCCGACGTGACCCATGTTCGAACTTGACCTACATATCATCAAGACAAACATTCTGATAAAGTTTCAACATGCTCAAGTTGAAAATGTGGCCTCCAGAGTGTTAACAAGATTTCCCTTCAATTTGACCTAGTGACCTAGATTTTGACTTCATATGGCCCAGTTTCGAACTTGTCCAAGATGTTATGGAGATGAACGTTCTGATAAACTTTCATGAAGATTGGATGCAAAATGTAGCCTGTAGAGTGTTAACAAGCTCAAATGTTGACGACGCACGACGGACGGATGCAAGACACAATGTGATCACAATAGCTCACCTTGCACTTCGTGCATAGGTGAGCTAAAAATGATAATAGATAAACACTCATGAAATGTCCTCTATTTAAGTCATTACTGAGCCAGACTGCACTTTGCCCAAATAGGTTTGTGGTGAGAGAGGCTACTCTTAAAAACACGAGTATTAATGATTTTTCTCTCAGTGTCAATGTACCGTAGTTCTGGTCGAGCTGTGAATTATGATTAACATTTTGTTCCAGACTGTACACACTGTAACAGGCGCATAAGCACTGAATGGCATTATACCACCCTTATTTAGATGAATGGTGAAATTTCCTAGGATTAAAATGGAGCTCCTCTTTTTGGTAAAATGTACACTCCAATCATAATTTTTATCTGATAGTCTGCAACCGAGTCAGCAACAGGTGCTATAACTCCATACTTTGATATGATCTGATATTGCATTTTCCCCCATTTTTCAATTTTTGAAAAAAACAAAAACATTGACTTTGACCATGTGAGCCCCAAATACGATCCCAATGAAAAGGGTTTATAGATATGTATTACATACTTAATAATTTGGGTACATGTTGTCAACTGTAACTAAAGATATTGATTATATTACCTTTTTTTTTTAAGTAACAGTGACCTTGACCCCAGGAGCCAAAAACACAATCCTATTTAAGATCTTCTTAAATACTTACTTAAACCAAAATTTAGGTACATGTCAATATATTACCCTTTTTTTTTAAGTAACAGTGACCTTGACCCCAGGAGCCAAAAACACAATCCTATTTAAGATCTTCTTAAATACTTACTTAAACCGAAATTTAGGTACATGTCGTTATGTAGACTGTAAATTTAGATAATGTATGTATTATATTTTTCTATTTTTAGTAACAGTGACATTGACCCCAGGAGAAGCAAAACACAATCACATTAAAGATCTTCATTAATATTTCCGTTAGACTAAGTTTGTTTGGATTATGTTCAATGTTAGAAATATATTGTGTTTCATAAGTGAATTTGAAAGTTAATAAGGGGCAATTAACCAGTCAAAATACATGACTGGATTATGTTGGAAAGACTGCTTGATTTGAGTTTAACCCTTTCCCTCATCATACAACACTTCTGCAGGAAACGACTTTGAACATAATTTGTCAACAAATAGGAAATCTCTATATTTGAATGGATAACTTATGACTAAAAGTGGAAAACATTGTGGCAAAAGGAGAAATTGCTCATTTTGAGCAATTTCTTCATTTGTCACTATGTTTTCAAAAAGCTGTCTACTACAGAGGCGTCAGAAAGCATCTATATAAGGGAAAGGGTTAACACAATTTTAAATGGTATTTCAGTAATATCACAAGAGAAAGTTCACCTAATGTATGTGTTCCCTGGGTTTCTCCCACCAATACCTGACACAACCTTCTTCCCAAGCGTCTGGCTACCTTCTCCACATACACTTCAGTTATTTAACCCATTGGTAGAAGACGAATGACGCTAGTCAAAATGACTTTTGTCAACACGCCGACAATATGCACAACTAGGCTTGGTATCAATCATTCTTGTGAAGATATATTGAATTCTGACCATGGGTTGCTGAGAAATAGTGTTCACAAGAAATGTCCACAGACCAACGGACCGACAAACCGTCAAGTGTGACTCCTATATAGCCCATATATACTATGTATCTGGGGGTATAATGAATGGCCGTTTCAAATATTCAATGCCATTATAGCTTTTCTCCGAGATGATTCAAATCCTTTCCCACTAGTAGAAGCCACTGCAGTAAGAATTTATTGAAAGCATTGTGACAAAAGAAGAAACAGCTCATGATGAAAAATTTCTCATTTCTACTCAATAATTTTTACCTAGATGTCTTCAATGTTTTCTGCTACAGATGTGTTACCCTACCCCCATATAGACGCTTTCTGATGCCTCTGCAGCAGACAGCTTTTTAAAAACATGGTGACAAAATAAGAAATTGCTCAAAACGAGCAATTTCTCCTTTTGTAACCCTGTTCTCAACTCTGATCAATTATTGTACCTTCATTTATTGTATGTGAGAAAGGGTTAATGCGCGATATACTTACACCATGTATGCCATTTGGTTATGTTTATCTAGAGATATATTAAGCGCTATGGAATACTGGTTCTTTGACCTCATTGACACTTCTATATCCGTGTTGTTGCTAGACTCCGTTATCAATTGGGTGTCGTATAGCACGGATACTTTCATGTTTGTCACTTTAATTGCAAAATAATTATCATTCGTAACATTCACTGAGTTCTGAAAAGAAAATCAAAATGTTTACATTTTCTGATCAACAAATGCTGTCGGAAGACAGCGCTCTCGACTATTCCACCGCTTATTTAAGTTACTGAGATATGGACTCTAATGTAGTTGCATGCAAAACATTAACCAGAATTTCTTAAAGGGTGATAATTTGCACTATATGCAGGATAGTTATTTAACTTGATTATTTTTATTGGTGTGATGGTTGGGAAGGGTTGTATAACGTTTCAATGGAATGCATCAAGAAGTTACAAAGATCAGGGCTCTTAATGTAGTTGCATGCAAACCTTTAACCATAATTTCTAAGTAAATCAAGAGGGCGATGATGGCCCTGGATGATCGCCTCTGATTTTATTGAATTGATTTAGATCATGAGCAATTTCTCCTTTTGCAACAATGTTTTCAAATGTTGTCTGCTGCAGATGTGTCTGCAAGTTAGTGGGAAAGGGTTTAACTCATTACCCTTTAATCTGTATTTAAACTTTTCCACTATAAGACAAACAATTAAATACAGGAAACATATGTTGCCTACCAATTTTTAGTGATGGCCTGTTGGACAGACAGAGAGCAACAGCAAATGTGTCACCTTGGTGTCACCCTGCCAAATTAACCCTTTCCCTCATACGACAATTCTGCAGCAGACGACTTTGAACGTATTTTGTCAAAAGAGAGAAAATCTCCATAATTGAATGGATAACCCATGACAAAAAGTGGAAAACATTGTGGCAAAAGGAGAAATTGCACGTTTTGTGCAATTTCTTCTTTTGTCACTATGTTTTCAAAAAGCTGTCTGCTGCAGAGGCGTCAGAAAGCGTCTATATGAGGGAAAGGGTTAAGCGACACAAATATGTTCAAAAGTATTAGAGACCATTCAATTACAACATGTCCAGTTTACAAACGAGTTTTCTATACATACCAATGCAGCATCAAATTCATTTTGGGCAAATGAATCAGTTTTAACTGACAATTCAATTTTTATTATGTTTTTTTCTTAACTTATTATTCTTTCCCACTTGCAGCAGACGTATTTTGTCAGCAGACAATTTTAAGAACAAATTGTGTGATGGATAAATTGTTCATAATGAATAATTTCTTCTTTTACCACACTATCTTCAAATCTTTTCAGTAATCAATACTTATACTTTAAATCAGTTAGAGATTACATATTTTGTCTGAATGCCTACAAAGTTATATGCTGCAGATTTTCTTTTTTTATAGGAAAGGGTAAGGATATAAATAATTGAAAAGGTTTATTATCTCTTTCTGTCATATAGACACTTTCTGACGCCTCTGCAGCAGATGGCTTTTTGAAAACATGTCGACAAAAGAAGAAATTGCTCAAAACGAGCAATTTCTCCTTTTGTTAAAGTTTTCAACTCTATTCGATTATTGTACTTTCATTTAAAGAGAGTGTCCAATTTGTTTTGTGTTTGTTTTCAAAGTTGTCTGCTGCAGATTTGCTGTATGTCAGAACGGGTTATAGAATGTGTGTTCCTGATACTTACAATTAATGTAAAGGTAACAATTCTTTCAGACTTGTTTATATACACAGCGCCAACTGGGTCCAGGTATGGTTTGACACTTATTATATTTACAGAGCGGGGAAACATGAAAAAGACTAACAACCCTGCTATCAATAAACACACAAACACGGCCAGACACACCCACATTTTCCTGAAAAAGAACAGTTATCCAAGATGACTTAACCATTTCCCACATACAGCAAATCTGCAGCAGACGACTTTGAAACTATCAAGTCCAAAATCTCTATTAAAGATATTAGGATTATTGAATAGCTACAGAGGCGTCAGAAAGCATATATATGTGTGAAAGGGTTAAACTTCTATAAATGAAAAAATGATTTTTTAATAGAGTTGAAAACATTGTGGCAAAAGAAGAAATTATTCATTATAAGCAATATAATATGTCTGTTTGCATTACTATTTTCAAAAAGTCATCTGCTGCAGTGCTGCTGTGTGCAAAATGTATTGGCCAATGAGAGAGGATTAAGTTCACTAGGATCAAAGATAAGGTATGAATTTCATATTCTTCGACCTTTATATGGGCTAAAAATCCTGTTTTGTCAGTAAGCATAGTCCATTGAGTACCAACAACACAAGGTTCAGCCAAGTAACTTTGTGCAACCAATCAATCAATAATAATGGAACAAATTATGCAAAGGGTCACTAAAGGCACATTTCTGCTAAATGATCTTAAAATCAATCAAGAAATTATGTAAGAATGAAATTATAAAGTTTTGTCATTTTCCCCCTTTTCTGAATTTACCTTGCTGCCATGTGCTGCAATTAATATTGATTGAACACCTTTTGTAGAGGTTCACTTAAGGAACATTTCTTCAAAATCTTGGAATTGAAAAGAGCGGATTCAGAGGAGAACAATTTTAAAGCATGGGCATTTCCCCCCTTTCTGATGCCGCAGTTACCAATATTCAATATTTTCCAAAAATTGTGAATGGATCTGGTGATGTGAATTGTGTAAAAAGAAATCATTTTGTGAATTACTGAATAGTGTACCTAGTTGATTTGCTGTCTTAAAATGCATGGCCCACTTAAAACGAGTCCAATTTTCAAGTTGCTTGTAATTGTGAACGGGTCTCTTAATCAGTACCACTTTTATAGGGTCCGGTGGGCATGGTGTTTTACAATTTTGCTTCAACAATATTTCAGTTATATCACAACGTTTCATGGGTAAGTTACCAGTACTACTGGTCCATTTATCCTGAGACCAAAGAGTCAGTCGTTATACCAGCCCAACAACCCTGAGCGACAAGGAGGATGCTATAACTTCCATTTTTTTAAGTCTTTCATAAGGCCCAGCAGGGATTTATTTAGGGGAAAAAAATTGCCGTAATATATATATATATATATCTGTACATACGTTCTTCTTGGTTGAAGCCTTTCATCTTGTAGTGGAATTAATGCAATTAACTGGCTTTCTTGCTCTGTAAACAGAAAATATTAAATGATCGACTCGGAAGAGGAATTTGAAAACTATTTTACAACAGAAATGAGTATCAATAGCTTCCATTATTTTATACGTGTGAAAGCTTGAGCCGAAGGCTCGAGCGAAGCACGCCTATAGGTTATACGTACGAACACATCATACGAGATCAAAACAACGAGAATTCAGTACAATCTTACTGTTTTTCACATATCAAATCTCAACCCCATAGCACTTTTTTTCGGCCATTTTGCTTCCGGTCTTACTGGTGAATGTAGAGCGCCTATGTAATAGAGAGTGAGAGCGCCTATGTAATAGAGATTGCCAAATGTGACGTCATTGCAACGAAAAGTAACGTCATTGTAAGGCAAGTAATAAATAAATAACAAAAGGAAAACGACAGGAATGGTAGGAAAAGATAGTTTGACTCGTCACAAATGGATTTCATTCACTGGAAGGACTTTATGAAGGCTAAGTCGACTATTCTGTTGTACCTGTCATCATTATTTCATGGATTTTATATCTTTGCAATATAGAGAAGCAATAAACACTTGAAAATGATTGTAAATAATTTCAACGGAAGTTATCGTTCGTTACACTGGCCTCGGATATTATTTTAACTGAAAAGGACGAACAATTCTGTTTCTGTATCGGCATAGCTTCATTTCAAGGTAAGCTATTTATTATATCAATAATTTGCTTAAAAATATAACTTCATTTCTAAATTATTTGTTATATCTGTTGGGAACGATCCACGATGCTTTCGTCACATCGCGTGACGTCACATGGTGTGTATCGTTTATGACTGTATCTGTCATTTGAAGCCGAAGCCGTCTTGTCAAATGTTGACTCCACTCAAGAAAATAGCTATTAAAACTATCATATCTTCGACTGTCTAGTTGTATTGACTTTAAGACGTTTATCTATTTATTGCAGTAAATGTAGCAAACAAACAAAACTACAGTCAATTTCAAATTATTTGCCTTCAATTTACATTATTTTTTTACATTGTACAGTTTAACAGTTTATGTCTATGACCTAGTCTTTGTCAAATCATGAAAGTATGACCAGAATCAGTTCACCCTGATTTTGGGGTATACATAGTAAATGTCTTAATGTCTATATCCTCCAACCTGAAAGAGAGGAAAACACTTTCATGCCTTCAAATGAGTCTATTGTTTTAAAGAAATGATGTTATATGTGGACTATCAGTAAAACACATAACTTTTCTTTCAATAGGCTGAATTTCTAGTAGTTTCATATTTTTTTTTATCCAAAATTTGTTTATTGATCAAACTCAAATGAGTCCATTGTTTTAAAGGAATGATGTCATATGTGGGCTATCAATAAAACACATTACTTTTCTTTCATCAGGCTGAATTTCTAGTAGATTTATCTTTTTTTTTATCCAAAATGTGTTTATTGATCAAACTCAAATGAGTCCATTGTTTTAAAGAAATGATGTCATATATATGTGGACTATCAGTAAAACACATTACTTGTCTTTCAACAGGCTGCATTTCTAGTAGATTCATCTTTTTTTTAACCAAAATGTGTTTATTGATCAAACTCAAATGAGTCATGATTGTTTAAAAGAAATGATGTCATATGGGGGCTATCAGTAAAACACTTTACTTTTCTTTCAACAGGCTGAATTTCTAGTAGTTTCCTTCTTTTTTTTTTTATCCAAAATGTGTTTATTGATCAGATTGGACAAACTTGGTACTAAGAATTTAAACATTATTTTCACTAGGTTATTTTAAATACTCTGCATGTATGTATTCAAACAATATTTGAAAAAGATTCAACATCTATTGACAGCACTATTTTCATACTTGGGAGCACAACAACCAATGATGTCATAGAACTCTTCAAATTGAAGAGCAAATGCAAAATAAAAGCCTTTTACGGTCACCGATTTAGGTCCGTCTATGAAACAGGGCAATGTACACTAACTATATCAAACTCAAATAAGGTAAAAACAAACTGAGCATTGAAATCTGTAGATAAAGAGGATCAATCTCTTTTTAAATTCAACAAACACTCAAAATACTTTTTATTCAAATAAATTTGTATAAACATTTTGGTTGAACAATAAAGAAAACGTAATCTGTTTTTCAACAGAAAAAGGCTATAAGGCAGTTCATAATTAATGTCAGTTATGTTAGTCACCCAGTGACCTCACATAAGTGTTCTGTCCTCTGATATAACTGAAATACCACAGAAATGTATCTGTTTTCTATGTAATTTATTGTGAAATCCATTTTTCTGTGTGAAATTGTATAATCTATACAATAGAAATGGTAAAATTTAAATTGGTATACATTCATTGTAACAAAAAAATTCTTATACTTTACTGGTAATAAAAGTACACATATTTTCATGAACTGCTGCTCAAAATAAAAACCTATACTGTAGTTTAATGGTAAAACACCTGGTCTAACAAGAGTTCTAAGATCAAATCTCAGCAGGTACATGTTTTGAAAGAGGCAACTAAACTTAACAATGTATACATGAAACAATTATGTTGTGGGGAGTTGTCTTACTTAAACACTTATTACATTTTTATCCAGGCTTCTAGTGAAAATAGTTTACTCCCTGTACCCTTTTCAAAAGCTTTTATAATTGAGCAATAACAATTAAAAAAAGGAATGGTTATCAACATTGATAACTCTGAGAATCTGTACATGTTCAAGGATTGATCCAGCTTTGATAACCGTTCTAATATCAAAGTTTTAACGAAATTTATACATCATATTTTTATAATAGAGCAATTTTAACATGATCACTAACAATGTTAAATTATTGCAAATTCTTCTGGAAAATCCATTTCTCTGTTTGTACTTTTTATAATTTCTTTATTTGCTATAAACATACTGTTTATTGTTTTATGCAATAAAATGTATATTGAATATATTGATCAGATCTTATATTATCCATTTTTTTTTCAAACAACATATTTCAGATACATGTATATATATTCAGTAACTGTTGTTGACACTAAGTCTGGTACTTATTAACAAATAATCTGATGCTGTTTTCATGTTTTACAAATTAAAAACCAGAAAAGGAGATAGGTGTTCAAAGTGAAAATGTTGTTGAATAGGAACATATTGTTCATTTTGGATATGTTCATTTTGGATCAATTACACCATTCCGACAATGTATTCGGATTAGTCACAGAAATCAAGTAATTTACATCAGACAAGGCCGGCTAAACTTTAACCTTTCCAACATACATCATTATAAATGGGACTTTTGAAAATATTTGTCAAAAATTACATTTTTCTCAGTCATCTTAAATTGTCTCAAGATTATACATTCAGCCAGATCATGCAAAGTTAGCCATCTGCCTTGTAAGATTGTTGTGTGGAGTAATGTTAAGCGCAAGTCATTCAATCAACCATGGTAAGAGTCAGTTTTCAATTATATGTATTACTAGTTTACAAATAACTGGCATTTGTAAAAATAAATCAGAACATTCTTCAATGCCTTCTAGTGTTGTTTTCCATCAACATCCTTGGAAATCTTACAGTCTATTACAATCCTGACCTAATAAAAAATAAAACAGATATATATGTACAAATTAAACTTAAATGCATGCTAAGTTTCGTTTTTTTCAATATGTTTTTCAAATTCTGTTTTTGTAACTTAAATTTCTACAATTTGCCTATTAATTTGTTTCTTGTTGGGGGACAGACAGTGCTTAATTAATTGTTCTTGCTTTCACACGACCTAGGCTTTGCCTATTAACATATTAGATATATAGAGCATTTACAGAGTTAAGTGCAAAAGTAAGAAGAATATAACTTATTATAAGACTCATTAAGAGAAACACTTCTTGTCTAAAGCACTGAATAGCTTGATTAATTTGACAACTTATGACTGGCCAGTACAACTTTGATGCTTGGTTAAAAACTCAATCACCACTACTATATAGTATGCTCTTTAAAAGGGTATTGGCTTTAAAAAAAAAAAAAAATGTTCAACATCTATTAGCAGAGAAGTTAATTAATGACAACATGTAAAGGAATTAGTAATCACCTTTTGGGACATTCCCAAGTCCCCGACAAGTCGGACAGGGCACACCTCCCCGCAATAACTCTGTGTACCCGGAATCAATGTCACTATCCCCGCGACGTCCCGTGAACTGTTGCTGATAGCCAAAATCATTCTGATAACTACTGTTCGTAAGCCCATCGGAACCATACGACTGGGATTCAGTCACATCTTCCATTAACCTGTTACGACTATTCTTTCTTGATTCTTGCATATTCTGTAACATTAATTCATTGTTAAAACCTTTTGGTTATAAATGCATTACTTAGTATGACACAATTTCATAAGTTTCTTACTAATTTTTCGGAACATTATCTCTGTAATCTGGACGCTTATAAGCAATAATTCAACAAAACGCTTTGTATGTTGTGATTAATAAAACGCAGTCAATTTTCTGTTGTGGAACTCGTCCATTTAATGAAATGAATACAATTTGAATGAATTAATAAATTAATGAGTTAATGAACGAATGAGAATGAGTGAATGAACAAATGATAATGGATGATTATTTTTAATATATCAATGTAGTATAGGTCCTTTGATTAATATTAAACTATTTGACAAGCTGGTAAACTTCTCTATTTAGCCATAGATCTAGATCTCTCATATAGAGACTTGTAAATTCTGCAGCAGACGACTTTTAAAATGTAATAGCAAAAGGAGAAACTGCTCAAAACGAGTATTTTCACTGTTGCCCCTATGTTTCCAACTCTATTTTAATAATACTATAAAATGGTATAACTACATCTACATGTCGATGGTGTTCAGTCACTTAGGACATGACAACGTCCCCGTTAATGAAAATAGATGACCTATGTAATGGCCACCATTGTAAACCTGTCCTGCATTCAGTGTAGAAGTGTGGTAGCTCACGGTATGTTACGGTTTGCACCAGAAATGAAACACCTGAAATTATAATGGTTGATTTGCTATCGTTTCGTAAAGTTTCGTCGAACGAAGGGTTTGTTTCCTGGATATATGCCGTGTTTATTTTTTAATTTCTGTCCTTCCCGCGTTGTTTTTCTGATTACGCAAGGCTGGTTTCGCCAGGGACGTAGATTAGATATCTACGTCCCTGGTTCCGTGCCAAAAAATTGCGGCCTCTAGACTGTTAACAAGCTTTTCCTTCAATTTGACCTAGTGACCTACTTTTTGACCCGACATGACTCATGTTCGAACTTGTCTAACATCATCAAGACAAACATTCTTATAAAGTTTCAACATGCTCAAGTTGAAAATGTGTCCTCTAGAATGTTAACAAGATTTTCCTTCAATTTGACCTAGTGACCTAGTTTTAGACCTCAAATGGCCCAGTTTCGAACTTGTCCAAGATTTGATGGAGATGAATGTTCTGATAAACTTTCATGAAGATCTGAGGCAAAATGTAGCCTGTAGAGTGTTAACAAGGGAAATTGTTGACGATGCACGACAGCCGTATTTCATTGCAGGGATTTTCTCAAAAGGTTTTTGAGCTACCCGCTTTCAAGCTACTCGTTTTCCATATATTTAAAAGAAATATTTAAGATCCTTATGTCTAACTTAAATTTCTAAATTATGTATACAACTTCATGGATTAAAACTTTACATTGTGTACGTTTACTTTGTATAATGTGCATACTGTTTAGCTTGATGTGAAACGTATTTAACTGATCCCTGGACAATCAATACAAATTGTCCATTTTGAAAAAACAGAGGGCAGCACACAAAAAATACAAAATTTACACTTCCGGAAAGCTGGGCATGACACTATACGGAGGTATTCAGCATAGCTGAATCCCCCGCATAAAAATGACGGAGACCAACAGTCCATTATTTGTATTTTTCTAACAGCAATGGCCCGGATTGTACCGTCAGGTTCAAACCATTATCGAAACTGAATTTATTTTTCCATGGCAATTAATGTAAGTGTTTGAATTCTTTATTGCGCGTGTGCATATATTGGTTGTGAAAAAACTATAACGGGTGCAATAGGCTTGCGCATGCGCCGTGTTAATCGTCTTGATCGCGCACGCGCCGTATTTTACCGTCAGCTCTCGGATATTTCCGTAGCAGTTCGTAACTAGACTGGTTCTCGTTGCAATAGAAGATTAAAATTAGTGAATCAGTCTATTTATATGCGAGTATTTTTTTTTTTATAATTAAAATGTAAATTAAAACCATTGTTTTTTAATAACACTCACCGCTGCCACCATTTGTAACGTGTACCGGCGTTAAGCCATCGCGGGTCCCCCATCCAGGCACTAACCGTGATGAACGTTGTTTAACTTTACACAAAGGTCAACCACTCTACCAACGTCGCTATAAAATCCGGCTTCCACAGCAAGGGCTTCAAGGCTGTAGAAGTGATAGTTGTACCTATACCTATACCCCGTTCTCGTTACATTAGGAAAATGGGAATATTTTCATAAATGCGAAGTTATTGTGCTAAAATTTTGCGAATTTTGCGAATTTATTAAGGGGGAAAAAGGACGCGCATGTGCAGACAAATGTTTACAATAATTTTGGGAGATCGAGGTCAACACGTACGTCTGTCCGTCACGCTTTCACTAAGTGACCTAACAGCATGAATCAAAGCGCTGAAAGCGCTGATGGTATAGGGGGCATATGTAAATTGAAAACATATGGCATAGATCATATGGACAAACATTGTTGAAACAATGAAACAATGACCTTTAAACAAACCAAACCAAAAATGTTTGAAGCAACACATATTGCCTGCCAATAACATATACCTCATTTGTCAAAGTTTTACCCTGTTCTTGTATAAACAAAATATCGAAGGACAAAAGATTGACAAAAAAAAACCGAGCAGCTACCCTTAATTAAAATATTTCTAGTTCAGAAATCACTAAAGATCCACAATGTATATTGTAATCATGCTGATAAATGAAAGACGATCGAAAGCATGATAGAGTTATGTTTCTTTTGCACTGCACAATTGCAGCTCTGAGTTTCCTATACACCAAGTCTTAAATTGATATATTGGACATATATTGAGACAATAACCGAAGAAATGAAAAAATTGAGTTTACACCTAAAAAACAGATTAGATTTGACGAAGTACAAATCTTGGGGAAGCACTCATTAACGAAAAAGGGAATTTCACGGAACGCATGTGTTGCATATAATAAGGGAGAACATTGAAAGACAAAAATATACACACTCCAAACGCAGCATGCTTAATTTATGGTAATGGTGCACTGCAAATCTGTAGGTCATAAGTTAGTTACATACAAACCAAGTTTGAAATTGATACAATGAAAGTTAATTGAGACAATCGCTGAACTAAATAAGGAAAAATGGAGATAACTGAAAAAACAGACCAGAGTTATGTACCTAGTACTTTGCCGTTCTCCTGATCACACGGGTATAATTGTGACCACTTTGAAATAAATCTGCCATACAGAAACAACGTGTTAACCAATACATGCAATCCATGACGGACGGACGAATGCACATTCAGGCAGACAGCCGGCCGGACGCCGGATTATACCTCCAAGCTTTACAGACGGAGACAACTCAAGTATTGATTACAGAAGACTGGTTCGATGCGTCAAAACACGTCAGCTTAGATTATGGTATTTGTAGAGTATTTGCAATTTAATTGTATCTCCGAAACGGGACCGGACCGTCAAGGTTAATTTTCAAAAACCTATTTAGACTACATTTCTAGTTTATTTGTCAACAGATACATCTAGGACTATATTACACGTTGATGAACGTTGAGTCTTAAATTAACGCAAATGCATATACATTATAATTTTAGTCCCAAAATCGCTAGAAGCTTCTCAATAATAAAATAAATAATGACCTTGCGGTTATAACTCGGATGTGTTGACAAATTCGGCCAAATTTCTTTCCGACGTTTGACAAAAGTCAATGCGACATGCGTCATTCACCAATGGCTAAGTCTATGTGGAAACGCAGCCAGTTGCTTGGGAAGATTGTTGTGAGGAGTACTGGTTTGAGAAAACCAGGAAATACATTTGTAGGTAAACTGGTCGCCGTGATATGACTGAAGAAATGTTAAAAACGGCGTTAAATCCCAACCAATCAATGTTGAAATTAACTTATCTATAATTTGTAGATTTAATTTCTATTTCCTAGTAGGGTCTACATACAGCGACACATGAGAATATTCAACACAAAACGCGACCTGTTTTACCAACAATTCCCCAGTAGCGGTGAGACCGTTTGTAACATTATTTCATGGCATGTATACACAGTAGGACCTCTCTCTTTGGACGAATTATGTTGTAACAAGTTTGTTTACAGTATTCCTTAACCTTGACCACATAGACTAAATATACAGCAAACAACATTGAACTAAGGCATAACTATTGATCTGAATTAATAAAAGTATGATTTTGAATAGTGATGAAAACATTGTGGAAAAAGACAAACTTGTTGATTATCATTCATCTGTTAAGGTTAGTCAAATGTGTCTAAAAGGGGCAAAGGTTAAAATAATAACTGTAGACAAATGTTTTCGTTATCTAGGTTATAGAAACAAATTGATTCATGTTTCAAAGCATTTTTTGAAAAGGAGGAATTGCTCATTGTCAGCAATTGCTCCGTTTGCAAATATACTTTCAACATTTGTTTGTAACTAAGTAGCTATAACGGGAACGGTTCAACCCTTTCCCGCTTACAGTCGCTTTTTGACGCATGTGCAGCAGACGGCTGCAGAATTGTTTATCATGACCCATTTCCTCTTTTTCCACAAAGGTTTCAACTATATATTTTTCCCCTTGATGTAAGGCAAAATTGCTCGTAATCATTCATCTCTAGCATGTTATTCAAAATGTGTCCGGAAGGGAGAAAGAGGGAAAGAACGTCCATAGTAAAACGTTTAAATAGGAAAAGAATTAATTTGAAACGTGTTTGAAAGCATTGTGTGAAAAGGAGGAATTACTCATTGTCAGCAATAGCTCCATTTTCAACAATATTTTTTAAATATTCGAACTGTTATAGTATCACGGAAAGGGTTCCGCTTCCATGGGAAGGATGTAACCATTTTCCGCCTACAGACGCTTACAGACGCATGTGCAGCAGACGACAATCGAAAACATTGTGACAAAAGGGGAAATTGCTTTTCGTAGGCAATTTCTACTTTTGCCAGAATGGTTTCAACTCCTTTCAATAATTGTATTTACAGTGCTTTGCACATTTCTCTATAAGTCGACTGTTGTAAACTAATGGAGTCACAGAACGGTCGACGTTACCTCACACTACTGACATTGAGGTCAACCATAGTTCAGAGTGAGTTTCATTCATAGAAACTATTTTGTCTCATAAATTTATGCAAGCGGAGGGTTTTGTGATTCGGTCGAACCAATGAAATCGTTGAAAAGGCAGATTATAACCAATCAAAACTCGATTTTGGTGTAGGTATACACATGTGGACTGCGGTTGCAGCTTTAATCCGACTTTTCGAAAGCAGCTTCGCTATGAGATAGTGGCGAAACGCCCCTATCCCAAAAAACTATTGTTATACTCCTGCCATGATATGACGGAGGGGCATGTAGTAGGGCCCATGTCATGGACTTAATACATGACCATCAATTGTAAGAAGGCTATGCAGATATTTATAAAATGAAAATTTCTCGAGCCATGTCTCCTTCAACAAGAAAGAAGTACATCTGCTCTGAGTCAAAGAAACACTGAAACCAAAACACGTTTCACGATAAATCAGATTGATTAAGCATTCCTCTAAGGACACCGATTTCGTTTGATACGTATATGATATAGACTACAGTATCTATACATTGTCGGTTATTTAAATGGGATAATAACTAAAACAAAAGTTTAATTATCTAGTTAACTAAGTGTGTTTAATCGATGCTTTAACAATTATATAATTTCATCTAACCCTTTCCTACATATAACAAATCTGCAATAGAAGACAGACAGAAAACATCTAGACAAAAAAGGTAAAATTAATTCTATGAATGAAAGTATGAATATTAGTCGCTGAACTTCTTGTTCCACAATGTGTTCAAAGGCCATTTGCTACAGGAGGTACGTCGAAATGTGTCTGCATGTGGAAAAGGGTAAAGCATTACTCCTGGATTTTGAACTGTCGCATATTTCATATGTACTGAGGGTTTATAACCTCGTACTATATAGAGTTCACCGAGTCAAGCTGTAGTGACAGTTCAGAATGCAGCAGGAATACAAAGACATAAATGCACGGTGATGATTTGTGTATCGATCCAGATCGGCTGCGGTACCGACGACATGCATTCCGTTATCGCTACATGTACACTATACTTTATATATGAGACCATCTGCGGTACCCGGGCTATAACACAATTGATATGAATAACCTGGGTACCAAAGATGCTATTAGCCGGGTCATGGCAAAAGAGTACACGTTGTCTTATGTTAACAGTGTAAATCCAGATCAGCATGTGCATCCACACAGTCTTGTCAATATCTACACATGTTCATAGATGACTTACACAAGCTTGTTAGACAGTTCTGTCAACGTGAGCAGATTATGATAAGACGAGGATATGTGCAGGTTAATCTGTACCCATGCACAGCAATACCAACGTGGACGTGTTCATATTGGAATAGGAAGCATACTGGTAATATCCCACAATGCACCATTAGTCAATATTATAAAACTGATAAATAAGTAATGAATGAAAGAAAACTATTTCAGTGGCGTCAGACAAAATGGCCAGTCTTTTGTCGGATGTGCGAATAGTGAAGTTAGAGACGCGACTGTTAACGAAAACAAGAACTCCAATGAGGCACCATTGAGTTTTTGTCGATTCACTTTAACCCTTTCCCTCATACAACAATTCTGCAGCAAACGACTTTGAACATATTTTGTCAGATGGATAACCTATGACTAAAAGTGGAAAACATTGTGACAAAAGGAGAAATTGCACGTTCTGTGCAATTTCTTCTTTTGTCACTATGTTTTCAAAACGCCATCTGCTTTAACCCTTTCCCTCATACGACAATTCTGCAGCAGACGACTTTGAACATATTTTGTCAAAAAATAGAAAATCTCTATAATTGAATGGATAACCTATGACTAAAAGTGGAAAACATTGTGGCAAAAGAGGAAATTGCTCGTTTTGTGCAATTTCTTCTTTTGTTACTATGTTTTCAAAAAGCCGTCTGCTGCAGAGGCGTCAGAAAGGCGTCTGTATGAGGGAAAGGGTGAAACCCTTATCCTGCTGAATTCCACCAACCGTTATCGTCATTCCTGGGTTTTTTTTTGACAATATTTATGAACTAGAATTTTATTTTTGCTAATGAATGATGAATGAGTAACGAACAATGTTCACCAAGGATATACTGATCTGGGTCTACACTGTTCGTAGTTGTACTTTAATGTTGTGTATAGTATAAAAGCAATTGTTTTTGTTGTTTTAAAATAATCGCTAACAAGGCGATAATCGTTGATGTGAAGATGCAACAAGAGTCCTTTTACCACAACGCGACTCCCTTGATAAATGAGCCGTTCCGCCAGAAAACCATCATTGTGGACTCTGCGTAATGTATCGACCCTGATCACCCTAAGCATGCAGCGCAGGCTAACCCGAACATACACTTTTCGTCTCCTGTGGATTTTCTGTTTCAGGAATCATAACTCTATACCTCTATCTCATTGAGACGGAATGTGTCGACCCGGATTAGCCTACGCGGACCGTGCAGGCTGATCTGGGTCGATACATTACGCATAGTGCATAATGTTGGTTTTCTCGTAATTCGGCTCAAATGCATGGTTGTTTTTAGTGACTTTCATAACCCCGTCTTCTACCGCATAAACTAATGCTGAAAAAGAATCCTTCCTGAAATATAGATAAATGAAGAGTTAATATATATTTATTAACAAATAAGTTCATCTCTTTTGATGTCGTATATTGTTCTAATTCTTTAAAACGATCGGAGAGTTAATATGTCATCACATTAGTTCATTTCTTTTGATGTCGTATATTGTTCTAATTCTTTAAAACGAACGGAGGGTTAATATATCAACAAATAAGTACATCTCTTTTGATGGCGTATATTGTTATAATTATTTAAAACGTCAGTACAGCGCATGATACGGATCTCTGAATATTTTGGGCGGGCCCGGGGGGTGGGGATGCGTTGAGAAGAGTTTACGGGGGGCAATCCTTATAATCCCACGGAATCATTCATGGTGAATGTTTTGGCATTCACTTAATTCTTTGACTTACGAATTTCCCAATGTCGACGCTTCCATAATACAATTGGGCCACTCCATTTTCCGTTCAACAGGTAGGTATTCGGTAAACGTTAATGTCTAAGTGGCAAACAATGCAGATTTCAGGGGAGACTCGTTACGAGCTGTCTCACCTGAATCTGCATTGTTTGCAAAAGCTTTTAATTGCCTTTGGCAGCGAGAGAGTTTACAAAACACGCATTCAAGCATGGAATTTTAACACTCTCCGCGTTAAAACCAGTCATACCCGAAGGCCGATATCAAGTTTTGCCGCTCTGACATATCAACTCATTCGGGCATCGTGAGATTAAATGGCCATGCTATTGCCGCGACACTGATCATCATAATTACCATTTTGATGTAACAGGTAAATCGAACTCATACATTAAATCTACAGACGACGCCTTTGAAAACAGATGTGCGGAATTTTAGAAAAATCTCTTAAAAGGAAAGTAGGATTAGTTAATAAAGTGCATTATATGTGTCAAAAGTAGGATTAGTTAATAAAGTGCATTATATGTGTCAAAAGGAGAACTTGCTCATACATTTCTTCTTTTACCACAGTGAGCAATTTCTATTTTCGTCACAATGTTTAAAAAGTCGTCTGCAGCAGGGGCGTCAAATGGCGTCTGTATGAAGGAAAGGGTAAAAACTCAGGACAAACAAACCTTAATTAAACCAGGCATAGCCAGCCATAGCTCAACGTTTGGAACAACCTCCCGTCCCGAACTTTGACGTTTAAACTTGTTGAAGGCGATCCCAGCAGCTAAATACACAATGATGACAGAAAAAAATCTGAAATAAAAAAACAGTACTTTGCCATGAATGTTTTGTGTGTTAAACCTTTCCCGCCTGTAGACATATTTTGACGCATCTGCAGCGATTACTTTTGAAAACATAGTGGCTACGTGATAGGTTGTTCATGTTGAGCAATTTCTCCATTTGCCTCAATAAATTCAATTGAGTGTTATAAATGTACCTTTTTATTTATAGAAAGATTTTATATTTTGTTTACCAAAGTTGTCTGCAGATTTGTTGAATGTGGGAAAGGGTTAACCCCTTCGCTGCCAAATGCAATCAAAGACTTTTGCAAACATTCCTAGCCACTTAGACATTAAATTGTATCAAATTTCTGTTTAACGAAAAATGTAGTCCAATTTTTAACATGGAAGAGTCGACTTTGTGAAATTCGGCAATGAAAGGGTTTACTCGAGCATTGAGCGGTGCAGTCTTTTAGACCCCAAAGTGCTAGCTAGACGCGGCTCGTGTCATTTCGACAAACACGTGTTTTTATAACATGTAAGTACAGTTCAACCTGTGTCTAAAGACCACCCACGGGAAGAGAACAATTGGAAATGTGTTGCTATAGACAGGCAATTACAATACAGAGGTAACCTTTAGCACATGTTTGACTGTGCATTTACATAACTTTATCTCTCTCTCTTTGGCGCTCATGATTGTGGAGTTAGCATTTCGTCTGACTCGCTGGTGTCAGGATACAATGAACCAGTAGCCTAATACAGGTAACTTACCAAGGATTCG